>JH719947.1:272632-283397 GCA_000231845.2 Tetrahymena malaccensis 436 | reverse complement strand
CATGCGCAGTTCTTATTTATTTGCAAAGAAGTTTATTGAATTTAGCAAGTAGTGCATGACCAAGGGTTACCATCAATTGTACAATCATTGCAAGTGGAATGACACTTAGTGATATTCATTGCAAAGTTTCTTATTCCCCATCCATTTTTAGTAGTAGAAATATTAATATCAAGGTCAGTAGTAGAGTCATTAATAATGTAAGTTAATTGATAGTAATTAACAGATTAATTATCATCACAAAGTTAGTAATTAGTAAATGTTTTGGTGTATGATGATAAAGTTACTAAATTGTTATTAACCATTAAAATAAAATCACCTTGTTGACCATTGTTATAAATTAATCCTTAGAAGGTTATTATTTTTTAAAAGTTTTTGGGTAAGTTAAGAATTTTTTTGTTAATTTTGTTAGTGCTTTGGTTATTTTGTCCTCCCAAAATAGTATATGGCCCAAAGCTTTGATTTTCTAACCAACATTAGGTATATTAATTAGGTTAAACCTACGAGTTAGTGTCCATCAAAGTAAATCCATCATTTTATATAAAATTTCTTGGATAGAGCAAAGGGTTGAGTAAGATGTAAAATGGATTAAAATTTTAAACACACAGTTAGTTAATATAATCTTTTTAGTATCCGTTTGGGCAATTAGATACGCAAAGAGAATTTAAAGGATTATAGAAACTATTTACTGGGCATCTTTTACAAATATTATTTGAAGTATCAAGCACATAACCAGTGTTACATGATAAACAATTAGATTAATTATCACAAGTTAAGCAATAATCTTAGCAAACATCGCATTTTGATTTGATTGTGTTATAGAAAATGCTATTTGTTGAACCAAATTATGTAGTTTAATAATATACTATATTCTAGCATTAGGAAGGATCAATACATACTCCATCAAAATAAAATTTAGTAGAATTATAACAACTCACAGACAAATCTGTAGTTAATGGGAGGTATTATGCTTTTGTATAGTTAACTGAATTGTTATTAATAAAAAATGCTGATCTTAATTGCGAATCATTCATTTTACTTTCGTTTATTATCAATTTAGCAGTGTCTGGAGGATAGAAACCCGTAATCATTTTTATAGAAGAATAAGATCCAGCAAATTATGTAAACTTATTTTCAAGCGGAGGACAGATTATACATAATATAAGCTAAGTAATATCTGATCTAAATTAAAAATTACTTTGCACATAAGTGGGATATACTAGTCCTCCTTAAGGATATCCTTACCATATAGCATAGTAAGTATTAAGAGATTATTTGAACCCGAAACCAAATTAATACCACTATCCTGCTATAATTCCTGGACCTTATTAGTTATTAATCATTTAGTTATTATTATCCATCTATATCATGATATAAGGAGATGTACCAATTGTATAATAATTCATAAAAGTATACTCTTGACTAACTTAGTATCTCATCATAGAATAGTATTTAGTCGGATCTATAGTACTAAATTTAAAATATCCAAAAATAATGGCATCTTAGAAGTCTTATTTCTAGATAATTAAGCTTTAAGGAGTATAGCCAACCCCTCTTACTAAGCTTTTCATGCCGTACCCTTCAATAGGATACCAAGTTGCATAAAATTGCTATATTTAAATTAAAAGTAATATTAGATTTAAGAGCATCTTTTTAGTCTTAGTTTTCTAAATAAATTAGTTTAAAAAAATTAATTAAGAATTTATTATTGATTTGGATTTTACATTTAATCTACACTATATAATATGAAGCATATAAGACCTTACAATTAATTAAATTTTAATATCTCTTTTTTTATATTTTTCAATCACTCATCTTTCATCTTTCGAAAATAAATGTAATCTCAAATAAATGTAGGAAATAAGCTATACTAATTTATTTTCTATAAGCATTTACCTTAAAATATTGAGCAAAGTATTAACAAAAATATTTGGTCTTAATTGAAAAGACTCTAAAATATTATAAATTCTTTTAAAATTTTACAAAATAGTTTAAAATATTTTAATGTGTAAATAAAAAAAGCTTCGTTTTTAAAACTAGTTACTAATTGAAATATTCATATTTATTGTGATAAACAGGTATATCTTATATAATCTAATACTTGTAAAAAACAAAAAGGTAAATACATAAATTTAGTTTTATCAAATTTAGACAAGTAATGTTTGATTAGTTTTTTACTAATTTTATTTTTCATATTAAATATATTAGTCTTTAATTTTTATTTATTTGCTATATTTAAATTAAAAATAATATTAGATTTAAAAGCATCCTTTAAGTATTTGTTTTCAAAATAAATTAGTTTGATGAAATTTATTAAGATTTTAATATTGCTTTTGGTTTTACTTTTAATCTCCTCTATATAATATTAAGCATATAAGACCTTACAATTAATTAAATTTTAATATCTCTTTTTTTATATTTTTTCAATCACTCATCTTTCATCTTTCGAAAATAAATGTAATCTCAAATAAATGAAGGAAATAAGCAAAACTAATTTATTTTCTAACATCATTTACCTTAAAATATTGAGCAAATCAAGTATTAACAAAAATACTTGATCTTAATTGAAAAGACTATAAAATATTATAAATTCTTTTAAAATTATACAAAACAGTTTATAAAATATTTTAATGTGTAAAAAAAAAAAACTTCATTTTTAAAACTTGCTACTAATTGAAACATTCATATTTATAGTGATAAACAGGTATATCTTATTTTATCTATTACTAAAAAAAAATAAAAATGTAAATACATGAATTTAATTTTATCAAATTTAGGCCAGTATTGTTGGATTAGTTTTTTACTAATTTTATCTTTCATATTAAATATATTAGTCTTTAATTTGTATTGATTGTTTTTTTATGTTCTAATTAATTACAAATTAATAATTAACTAATAATTTTTTATGATCTTCACCTATATTGAAAGAGTAATTTACTTTTATCATATATGTTTGAAAATTTCTAGAAATATAAAATCTATAAAGCCATTTATTTATATTTAAGTATTTTTGTTTCATAAAAATAAAAAAACTTTTGATATTTAACAAACGATAAATTTTTATTGTCTTTAAATAAATTTGATATTAAAAAGTTAAAAAATCTAATACTCTATAATTTATTTTTAGCAAAATTAGCCATTTGTTTATAACAAAAAAGAATTCTAATCAATTATTATTAAGATTAAGAAGAATTAATGAAAAATAAAATATCATAATATGTAAAAATTGTAGATTTCTTTTCAATCAAGCCTCTTGATTTTAATAGCAAAAATACTTTCAATAATATTCATACTTGCAAAGAAAGTTAAGATGAAATTTCGTTTTTAAAAATTTTATTTAATAAGATTTTTAATTATTTTGAAAAAATAGTAAGACATCAGATAAATCCTTAAATAATTGTTAAGCTGATGAAATGAGACTGACTGATTTGAAAAATAGTAAATTTCAATGATAATAATTGTTTTAATAAAAAATTATTTATAAAATTAATTTGTCTAATTTGTTAATCTATTTCAATAATTAAAAATATTAAATAGATGAAGTTCATAATTTAAATAAATAAATTTTAAATTTTATTTATCCTATAAATCATTTTTACTAAAAATATTTTAAAATATATAATATTTTAATAAAAATAGCTAAAATAAAACAAATTGAATTAATTTTTATGATGCTACAAAAATATAGCTTGATCAATTTAATTAATTTAATGTTTGTACTTGATAATTTAAGGGATATTTTTAAAGAGGTTTTGCCCATAATTATTTATCATTAAAATATTATAATTGAAACATATTTAGATAGATTATGTTTCAATTAATTATTTTGAGAATAATTTTATTTTAAAATATTAAAAATATATCTATAGTAGATGTATTGTTTCTTCTTAGTTAGTGGTTGGTTTTGTCAAATTTTAATAATATCAAAACTGAGTCAATAAAACTTAAAAAAAAGGACTTTAATTATTGATGATATTTTTTAAATTTTTATGATTAATGCTATAAATAATAGATAATTTCTTTTTAGTTTTTTTTATTTACCAAAGACTTCAAAAGTAAGAAACTAAAGAAAATGTTTTTTTAATATTTTATCCCTTAATAAATATATTAGCAATATAATTAATTAGTTTAAATCAGCTAATCTAGTCAATTTTACACTTTGAACTAAGTTTAAAATTATCCTCCCTCTTAGATTTACAAAACAGGTATAAGCGAAATAAAAAATGATCACTTAGTATGTGATAATAATTATCATAACTAAAACTAACATTAATATTATTATTAACCTCAAGTAAATAATACCATGTTTTAAGAATGTCAAATATTATCATAACCTTAATAATAGAAATCTAACTTATAAGCTAATAAAGTAGAAAAAAATGACCAGATAAATATAAGTAATGATCACTTTAATGAGCATGATTACTTCAAATATAATTATAAAAAGGAATAATAAACAGAATTTTTGGAAGTAAATATGAATAAATTAGATAGTTTTGATTAGCATCTTTAGAGGTAATATGTTCGTTCTTCTTTTTCTACAGATTTATCTGATAGAAATAGGATTAATAGAAATCATTTTGAGGTAATTTGTAGTATTGGAAGCAAAACCTTCTAAAAGGATTAAATATAAATTGATGAAGAACCTTCTGAGGATTTAGAAGAAAAAGGTATTTAAAGTTCATAATCTTATTATTAAACATCATAGTGTGAAAATACATACTAGAATAATTTGTCTTAAGTAGTTATAAATAGTGAAGGATAACCATATTAAGTTAATGAATCAAAGTTGATTTAATCTTATTAAAAAAAAGAGTTCATAAATCCCAACATGTTTCTTCAAAATGCAAAATAAGAATTTCTTAAATTTTATGATTTAAAAGATGACAAATAATTAATTCAGTAAATTTATCATGATCTCACTACAAAAAGCGAACAGAAAAAATCAGGGGAATTTACTTAAAAAAGACCCTTCTTTTCAAAACAAAAATTAGATGATTAATTTTTTACGTTTAAATAATGTGTTTATTTAAATTTGAGCAGTGAATTAAGCTAATAATTTATTAGTTATTGTGGAAAAATTGATTAAAATAATGTTAATCAAAATAAACAAGGAGTTAAAACTGCGTAATTAGATAATAGCTAAATTCATCTAGATGATCGCAAATAATAAAACAATTATTTTAATAATGCCAATAATAATCATGAAAATTCTGACCATTAAAATAAATTAGCCAACTCTTAAAAATAAATAGGTTCTTCAAGTGCCTTTAAAAATTTATTTTGTTTAAAACCAAAATCTGTTTCTTTCCTTCAAATTTTTAATTTTTCTGAAATAAGACTAAATAAGCCCAAAGCATTTTAAAAAATAAGGGATAAGAAAGAAAATTCATCTTATATAAAGAATTCTCAATTTCATAACCTTAATAAATTATTCATGTACAATATTTTGAGCATGTTTAGGATAGATGCACTAAATAATCTAAATTTATCTGAAGTGATAATTCAAGAGCTATCTAAAATTATTTAAAGGCTTAAAATTTCTAGTCAAAGGAAACATTAGAAATAGAGCCAAGGATTCTATAACTACTTCACACACAGCCATTATAATATATTGTTCTTAAAAATTAATTAAAAAAACATTTACTAAATTAAAGAGAGCTCTCTAGATTTAGATTTGCACAAATAATGTTTTAAAATTGATTTAAGTAAAGAGGTTTCAGAAATGGAATTAGTGTATATAAACTTAATAAAGGAAATTAATTTTTAGATTTTCATGGTGAACATTAGAGAGAATGATTTGTTAGATGATGGAACTGATTCTAAATAAAATATAAGAATAAAATATGCATTGAAGGCAATTAATGGTATTAAAAAAATAGCTAATGGAATTTTAATAAAAAAGTTTTGATATTTATTATCTATCTATATTTCTTATTTTTATGTTTTAATTAATTTCATTTTTACTTCACATCTTTATTTAAGTTTTTGCTAATTAAAAATTTATATCAAATTTCTTAAATATTAATTTCTAATTGATAACTAAATACATATATTTTATAGTAATAATTGTTATTATATTTATAGTAATAATTAATATTAACAATTTAAGGATTATATAAGCATAAAAAATTCTAACAATTTCTAGGATAAACAAGCATATTATGGTTGATTGTATGTGTTTTAATAACATTTATTTTTGGTGTTATTTAAAATAATATTATTCGATATATGAAAATTATATATGAAAGTGTTCAGATACTTCTAAGCTATTATTAAGATATTAGAGATTTTACATAAATATTTATTTAGAATCCTACATGTATTAATATACAAGAAAATAAATTTGTAAAAATACAAAATAAAAAACGTTTTTTCTAATGTTTTTCTTTTATAAATATTTAGTTTTATATTAGTTTTAGTATATTGTAAACTTTTTAGATTAAAAAATATTTATTTAACTAAATATTCAACATTTTTATTGGTGTTTTTTATTTTTTTCATCATTCTTAAAAATAACATAATGAATAAAATAAGATAAAATGAAATTAAATAATAGCTAATAATTAGTCTTCTTTAATTTTATTGCTCCTTTAAAGTATTTATTTGAATACATATAGCTAGAATTTTAATTTAATTATGTAAAAAATTACAATTATTTTCATTAATTGATAATATTTATGAATAATCCTTTTCTACCTTTCTAATGATATAGTAAAACTTATCTTACTTTTAATAAGCATACAAAAATTTATTTAAGTAAATATTTATAAACTTAAAAATGTACATAACTGGAGATATGTATGCTTCAATTAAATATTTTTTAAATTGTTTTTACTAAAAATACTTTATTAACATAAAAGAATTAGAAAAAAAATTAATTTTATTTTCTAATAAACAGAAATTTAATGATAAGGTAAAATTTATATTAACTGCTTTTCATTTAAAACTTTAATCTTCTTAATAAAAGTTATCGTTAATTTTATAATTTATATCGAATTCTTTCTTAAATAATTTTATAATTTGCTTTTTATTTAAAGGGTAGATTAAAATACATATTTTGATCTATAATTTAAAATCTTTTTGTATTAATATACTATATTAAAATAAACAATAAATACATTTATATTATTTTTATGAAATAAAATAAATTTAAACTAAGTCACTTTTATTCGAATGAAAAAGATACTTTGGGAATACCTTAATTAATAAGCATTTACAGTATGTATATATTGTATTTTTTTAAATAGTAAATTTATTGGTTATGAAACATTTTTTATAGAGATTAATTGAATTTAATTGAATACTTATTTTTAATATCTTTCCCATCACTAGCTTTTTAATCAGAAACCATTAAAAATTTGAAACAAAATTATTTTATCATGCTATTTCTTCATATTTATTCAGGGCAGCATTAACTTTTTACGATGATAAACCAAATTTAAAAAATTACTTATCGATTTTACAGCAATAAATTAACTCATATCAATATGATTTTACTTCTTTAGGCAGAATTCAAAAGAATCCTTTTACAAATTTTGATTAATATGAATTAAAATATCTTAAAAATTTTTTAAATTAATATTGTAAATGAAGTTACTTATATTTATAATTAACAAACGTCAAGCTTAGACAATAAAATTTATTATATTAATTGCATAATGCTAACATAAAATGCTTATTGGATTTAACAATAACAAAAATAACTATTTATTTATTGTAAATAATTTAATTTTTTTATAATTCTAATATATCATCTAACACTTGTAAGTATTAATTATAAATGAAGGAGCTCATAAAGCTTTTGAGAGCAATTTTACAGTTATTGTTTTTTAATCATTTTGATAGCAAAATATCTTTAGATGATAGCAGATAAAAAAGAAACTACAAGCAAATCAAATAATGTAAATGCTAAGTAAGTAAGCATAGACCAGTTTGAAGAACCAACTTACTATCCACTTATGATAGATAAAATAATATAGTAATAAAAAGCAAGTAAAGATATCAAAATAAAAGCAAGAGCATATCTTGTAAATTTTTTTGCAACTATTTCTAATAGTTTTAGACAAGTCATAATTATTATTGCATTTGCTATTGAAACAGCTATCAATTAAACTATGCTAAGAGATTGGTTAAATATGATAGATATAGCAAAAGAATGTATTAATCTTACATAAAAGCAAGAAAACCTTAATGGCCTTGACATCTCTTTATCATAAACAAGAAAGATCCCAAAAAAATTATGGAAGAAAAGAATTTATTTCAAATAACGAAATTAAATAAATTTTTATGTTTTATAGCTAAACTATGTCAAATCAGTAATAAATTTTGAAGAAGCTATTATGTTTTTATTGCTATTTTAAATGATGCTTCGGTTTTCTTTGGTATCCAATTAAACAGCTTATTATTGGCAAAGATCATCTATTGATGGCAATTTGTTTTATATTAAATCTTTATTATCATCTAATTTTTATCCGTTTTTCTTCTAATCTTCATTTCTTATATTAATTATTTATTGTTTAGAAAATATACTTTTATTATCTGCTTTGGAAAGCTGTTCCTCCACTTTTCTTGGAGTATTTGAATCTTCTATTTAGTTAAGAGAGCTTTACTTTTATTATAACCTAATTTACTCATCTTAATTTGAATTTTTTTTTAATTCTTATTCCTCAGTTTATTAATATATTTAGTTATTTTCCTACTAAATTTCATATTATTCATCTTTTATTTAATTTTAAGAGTAAAAAAATTTATTCTTTGTATTACTTTGGAGTTTATTTTTTGTTGTTTAATCAAAAGAAAAAGGAGATTTATCCCCACTTTAATTCTTTTATGGGTGTTTGAAACTTTATTTACTATCTTGTATAGATTTTAAATTTAATGGTAAAGGCACAACTTATCTTTGGCTAAAATTAGTTGAAACTACTTTATCCTATTATTATTCAAATTTTTTATCTAATCGTTTTCCTTTTACATATAACAAAATAAATCCAATTGTTTTACAAACTATCAACCAAAACGCTATATATTCGTAAAAATCAGAAAAATGAGAAATATTTTCAAAACCTTGCTTACCAAAAGCTGTTTGAAGATTTTTATTTTAAATTAAAGATTATAAATCATTAGCAATTGTTGTAGGTCCTAGAGACTCACAAAAGCAAGTATATTGATTGTTTTTTGAATTAAAAACTAATTTACAGCCACTCTGAGTCCATTAATCTTTATTTTTCGTATAACAAGCTAACCCTTCTTTTTATGATTATTTTCCTTAAAAATTATACATAGAGTTGCTTGAATTTATAACTGAGTCTTATGAAGGTTTTGATGAGGGTAGTATTGATGGGTTAATTACTGAAAAAGAGACTGTTGTTTAGTTTCCAATGTTTTGTTAAATTTGTTGAGTCAGATTTTAGTAACTTGGATCATTTAAGTAGGGATTTTATTCATAGGTTTTGTATGCAATATTATAAAAAATAGATTATGTTTATGTGTTTGATGGTATGTAATTACTGCAAAACAAATAATTGCAAAGATTTTTTTCAGTAACTTGCTAACTTTGTATTTTTATATTATTTCCCTCAAATGTTTTTGGATCTTCATTTGGCAAGGCATTATAATTCATTTTATCTCCTAATTTATTTGAAATATCTAATTAAAGATTAGAAATGGTCGAATTTACACTTTATGTACTATTAACCATATTATCTAATATTTTAAAATAGTCATATATTTATTAATTTCTTTAAGACTTTTCTGTGACTGAAAGAGTTTAATATGGAACCTAACTCCAATCTTAAGATAATGCTGATTACAAACTTGTTAATTAATCATTTTCCTACTCAGAAGTGAGTTAAATAGAGGACACTAAGCTTGCAATTGCCTTATTGGATAATGATGAAAATGTTGATGAGGAAGGCAGCATTAAAGTCACTTTTTTTAAAGTATCTAAAATTTGAATCTTTTTTTGATTTATTTAGTCACTTGAAGCTAAATCAGTTCTTAGACTTAGGTCTTCAGCAATAAGTGATAATTCTGAAACAATTTATTAATTAGTTAACTAGCTATTATTTAGGACTTAATCAATTGTTTAAATATATTGAGTTTCATCCATGACTGAGTTAGAAACATTAATGCTAATTGTTGTATTGAAAATAGCTTATTTAGAGTCTGATGCAGTTGCCATAATAATGAGATTTCCTGAAGGAAGAATTGTTGATAAATTAGAATCCTATTGCTGATCGTTTAGCTATCTTCTTGTTATTTACTTCGAATCAAGCTTTTCGAGATTTAGATCGCTTTATGATTTATACATAAAAAATTAATACATGATTGGTAGATTATCATCCACGCAGTTAGACATTTGAAGATTAAACATAGTTTTTAAACTGTATACAACATTTGAAGATGTTGGAAGTGGTTTGATAGTGAAATTGCATTGATCTGGTGGGAAGTTTATTTAGAAACTCATAATCGAAACACTAGGCATATAAAAGTAGGGGTTGAAAACTGAGAATCTAATACTCAAACTTGGATTTTATCGATTGAATGCAGAATAATGGTCCCATAGCTAAAATTTTAGTTTTGTATAATCAAATTTTATTGCTCCAACTGACTCATTCTAATAAACCAAAGTACTTGAAAATGAAAGAATATCAGTGTTAACTGTAGTGTTATAATTAAGAGTTGCATAAATTTCCTCATTCAAATTAACAGTAACACCCTATGGGTCAAGCAAATTTATTGAAACATTTAGGAGGGGCAAATCGAA
>JH719947.1:234802-267891 GCA_000231845.2 Tetrahymena malaccensis 436 | reverse complement strand
CCATATAGCATAGTAAGTATTAAGAGATTATTTGAATCCGAAACCAAATTAATACCACTATCCTGCTATAATTCCTGGGCCTTATTATGAATTAATCATTTGGTTATTATTATCCATCTATATCATGATATAAGGAGATGTACCAATTGTATAATAATTCATAAAGGTATACTCTTGACTAACTTAGTATCTCATCATAGAATAATATTTAGTTGGATCTATAGTATTAAATTTAAAATATCCAAAAATAATGGCATCTTAGAAATCTTACTACTAGATAATTAAGCTTTAAGGAGTATAACCAACTCCTCTTACCAAGCTTTTCATGCCAAACCCTTCGATAGGATACCAGGTTGCATAAAAATGCTAGATTTAAACTGATAATAAAATTATACTAAAAAGCATTTATTTGGGGTGAAGCATCTTATTTTTTTAGTATAATAAAGGTATTTAATATCTTTTTGTTTTATTATTAAATTTATTAATATTTAAATATATTTGATATTAAGATAGTGATATTAAAATTAATATAAAAGTCATATATTAGTTATAGAATTATATTTCAAATTAGAATTACCCATTTTCATATAAAATTGTAATCTGAAAAATATGGTGATATTAAATAATTGATATTTTAAATATAATTATCAAATATTGAAAAATTCAAGTATTTATAGCTAAGGTAGTTGAATTTGAATTTGAAGTGAAAATAAAATATAATAGATGATATAAATTAAATATGAAAATAATAAGCGGTGATTAATTTAAAATGTTTAGTATTATTACCTCTACAAAATTTTATTAATCACACTCATTTAAAAGTATCAGTATTGTATATTTTTATATTTTGAAAAATAGATATGTCTTATCACAAATAACTTATGACTTTAAGAAAAATTAAAATTATTAGTAATTCTTATTTTTGGAAGCTTAAAGATATTTTTTTTAAATACCATTTTTTATAAAAATATTAAGTATTTGTTTAATTAATTTTGATTAAAAAAGTTTTGCCTTTTCTCTCTAAAGTAATACCAAACAATAATTTTGGTTTTTCTCTCAAAAATAATAGCTAAAAAGATATCTTTTTCGTTTATAGAAAAATACCAATTCATGTTTATAAAAATGATTAGTATATTTCTAGAACTGTTATATCATAAGAGAATTTATTTTATGCTTTAAAACATGTTTGATTAGTTATTTTTACTTTTTAGAAAATTAAAATAGAGAAAATTAATGAATGACTGACTATTCATAAAAGATTTTCATATTTATAGCTCAAATAAACACCCTTTTAGAACTCGCTAATGATTAAACATATATATTTTTGTTTAAAAGCAAATATTTAAAATATAAAAAAGTAATTGCTTTTAGAAAATTAAGATAAACAAATTTAACAAAATTTTGATAAATTCAAATCTTTATCAGAGATGATACTTTTTGTTACTATTGTTTACTTGAATTATAAAAAAAATAAGTTTTTGATTATTATTGATTGCATAAAAAATTTATTTTTCCTCTTCTGCTTTACATTGAGAAAATATCAATTTTCTTTTATTATTTATAAGTAGAACATTTCTAGAAATAAAAAATCAATTAAACTAACACTTATTTGGTGTATATTTGATTAATGCCATAATAATTTACAATTAATTTTGATATTTATTAACTTTTAATATATTTTATATTATTTAGAAATAAGACGAATTAAGTTTAGTTATAATTTATTAATTTTTATAATTGCCAAAATAATATCATTATAAAAAATAGTGAATGTTTTACATAAATAATAATTTATGTAGACTAGTGTAAATTATGTTTTTAAAGTTATATCAATTTATCCTTTCTGATATTATTGATAGAATAGATGTATCATAAGACTTGAAAAAGAGAAAATCTTCATTATTAAATAAAGGTTTTTCTAACAGGATAGAGAGAATTTAAAAATAAAATAAATCATTTTATATGTTTTGAATTTTTTTTCAACTCTTAGCTAATTATTAAGATATTTACCTATCTAAACATTTTAAAAAATATCAACTTCTACAATCTAAGCAAAACAAAAGATTAAATTAAAATAATCCTATGGAATCGAGACAGTTATCACTTAACTAATGTATTAAATCTGCTCTAAACCTCTATTGATTACTTTTCCATCAATAGTTTTAATTTTAAATATCTATTTTTATTCCCTCAAATGCAATAAATATCTTAATTTATTCATTCATTTAGTTTATTTGAATGCATAGATTATGCTCATTTTATCAAACAGTGTATACTAAAATCAAAAAATGTAAATCATAATTTAATGTAATATTAAATATATTAATTTATTTTTGTAAAACTTAATAATGTTAGGTTTTACAAAATTGAAAATAAAAATCTATCTTATATTTTAATTTTTAATTAGAATACTTTTATTAAATATTTATTGTTTTAGATGGAGTAGTAAATTAGATAGGATATGTATTAATATTTTATGTAGAGATTTCTTTTTGCAATAATTATGAAATTAGTGATATTAAAAAAATATATTTATCTTAAAATACTTACAAAATAAATGTCCTTAAATAAGTCTTACATAAAAAATTTATTTTATTAATAAAAATTAACATTTAATTGTATTTTAGGTAGCATTTTCATAAGATGCTATTAAATATTAATTATAAATGGAGCAATTCATAAATTTTTTGATAGCAACTTTTTAATTATTGCTTTTTAATCATTTTTATTACTAATGATCTTTGGATCAATGCAGATAATGAAGATATTATTAATAAATCAATTACTGTAAATGTTAGATAAGTTACCATGGATAAGTTAGAGGTACTAATTTATTATCCACTAACTACTGCTAAAACAACATAATAATAAAAGGCTAATAATGAAATAAGGACAAAAGCAGTAGTGCATCTGCCAATTTTTTTAGTTACTAATTCTAACAATTTTAAACAAGTCATTATTATCATTGCATTTGCTATAGAGAGAGCAACTACTTAAACTATGCTTAATGATTAATCAAATATCACAGAAATTGCAAAAGAGTGTATTAATCTTACATAAAAACAAGAAAACCTTAGTGATCTAGGCATGTCTTTATCATAGACACAAAAAATTCCAAAAAAATTATGGAAAAACAAAATTTGCTTGAAGAAACTAAATTATCTAAATTTTTGCGTCTTGCTGCTATATTCTGACAAATCTGTAACCTTTTTTTAATTGAGAGTCTTTTTCTTTTTAGCAGGGCCATTTTATGTAATCGGTTGAATTTTATTGTCAGTTTTTTAGCTATCTTTGTTATCTTAGTTGATAAGCTAATCTATTGATGGTGTTTATTTATTATTATCATTGCTTTTGGATATTTATTCATTATTTTGAGCTTAAGTGTCTAAGTTCATCACATTTGTTTCAAATCCTTTAAATTAATTTGATGAGAATAAGTTTTTATTTTCAGGATTTGACTTTCTTTAAGAGAGTATATTTTCTAAATTTTAAAATGAGCCTTTATCGTCATTTAAATTTGGAAAATCTAAATTTAAAACGTCTTTTTATGATAATTATTTTTTTTATACCTCTCTTTTAAATTAAGTTACTTTCATTTAATTTTCTTAGTTATTAGGTTTTATACAATTTGATGAGTTTATATTTCTAATTTTCTTTTTTGGTTTAAAAATGGCTTATTCTGTTAATAGAATTTATTAACAGTCTTTTTCTTACTATTTAGACTATTAATCTTCCTAACTATTTTGTTTCTAAGACTGCTATTTTTACTGTTATTATTATATATTAGAGAAAATATGGTCACTATCTTTTATGGAGTTTGAATCTGCTGGGAATATTTTGTTTTAGTTTGTATTTGCAAATAAATTTTATTGATTTTCATAAATTTTATCTAAAGATCTACCTTTCAAATATAAGAATAAAAATCCAAAGGTTTCAAATAGTATAAGCCAGAAAGCTATGTACTTATAAAATTCTGTAAAATGAGTAATATTATTATATCCTTATTCTCCAAAAGCCGTTTTTAAATTCTTGTTTTAGAGCAAAGCTTATAGATCATTCACAACAGTAGTAGGTCCTAATGATTCGCAAAGACAAGTATATTGATTGCTTTTAGAATTAAATACAAGCTTACAACCGCTCTATGTCCACTGATTTTTAGCTTTGGTAAAACAAGCTAGTCCTTATTATTGCTAAGTAGCTTAAAATGTTAAAACACTATTGCTTACATTAATTAAGGATCCAGGTTATGGTGTAGAAGAAGGTGTTATAGTAGGGTTTATTACAGGAAATTAAGCTAAAGTCATATTTCCAATGTTTTGTTAAATTTGCTGAGTGAAATTTTAAAAGCTTTGATCATTTAAGTATGGATTTTAGTTGTACGTTTTATATCCAATACTATATATTATTGGCTTGTTTTGTGCATCTGATGGTTCATAATCAGTGCAAAAAAGATACTTACAAAGATTTTTTTCACTTACTATTTAGCTTTGAAGTTTTAAGCTACCACCTTAAAAAATCTTTGGATCTTCATTTGGTAATGCATTATAATTCATCTTTTCTGTGAGCTTATTCGAAATATCAATTTATAAATCAGATATTGTAGAATTTTAGCTTTATGTATTGTTTGCCATCTTATCTACTATCTAAAAAAAGTCGTGTATTTGCTAATTTCTTTGAGACTTTACAGCCATGGACAAGCTTTAGTAAGGCACTAAACTCCAGTCTTCAGAAAGAGAAGATTATATATTTTTTAATTATTCTGATTATTGATCTGAAGTTAGCTTAACAGTTGACATTAAACTTTATATTGCTTTATTAGAGAGTGAAGAAAAAGTAGATTGAGTAGGAAGTAGTAATGCAGAGTTTTGCAATTTGTTAATAATTTATATTTTCCTTTAATTTATTTAATCACTTGAAAGTAGATCGCTTCTTTAGCATAAGTCTTCTGCTATTAGTGAAAGCTCAGAGATAATTTATTAAGCAGCTAATTGATTGTTATTCAAAACTGTGTCTATTGTAGCTATGTATTCAGCTTCACCTAAATTAGAGTTTGTTACAGATATGATTATTGTTGTATTATAAACAGCTAATTTAGAGTCAGAAGCTGTTGCCATTATAACAAGGTTACCAGTAGGGAGGATTGTTTATAAGGAAGAGTTTTATGATAAATCATTAAGTTATCTTCTTGTAACTTATTAAGGATTTTGTATTTCATATTTCAAATCATCAGATGATTTGTACATAAAAAATTAATACTAGATGGGAAGGTTATCATCTATGCAATTTGACATAGCTAAATTAAATGTAGTCTTCAAACTATAACCAATATTAGAGGAGTTAGGAAGAGGGGTTATGTTGAAAATACATTAGTCAGGAGGGAAGTTTAGTTTTAAGCTTACTATTGAAACACTAGGCATAAAATAGTACGGGTTGAAAACAGAGAATCTTATTGTGACACTGGGATTTTAGCGATTAAAGCTAGAATAGTGATCCCATAGCTAAAATTTTAACTTAGTATAATCAAACTTAATTGCTCCAACTGGTTCATTTTGATATACCAAGGTACTCGAAAAAGACAAAATATCAGGATTTACTTTGGTGTCATAGTTAAGAGAAACATAAATTTCTTCATTTAAATTTACAGTAATACCGAGTGGATCAATCAAATTTAATGAAACATCCAGAAGAGGCAAGTCAAATTCAGTGAATAACACAATTACGAAATCTTAAGATGAACGAGTATCTTTTTTAGCTTAAGCTTGAATGCGAATAACTGTATATGGATTAAATGTATCAGCAGGGATTAGAGGATTGTTTGAGTTGATAATAAATGGATTTGCGCTTTAGTCAATACATTATTTTGTAGGATCAGAAGGGTCACTGCAAGTCCAGATTAAAGTAATTCCTTGGTCTACATCCGGATCTTGAACATCTAAATCTCTTATGTTTGCATGTAAATTTAATTAAGTTTTATAATCTATTTTTTGATTTCCCCCAACTACTTTTACCATGAGATTGGGACTTTCACTAGAGAATGATATTTATAAGCTATTTATTACAGTTTAGTCGCTTGAAAGCTATAGCTGAATCTATTTAATTTTAAAAATGAAATTATATTTATTTTTAATTTCTAGAATATAATATTACATTAATCAAATTTTATGAATGAGCAGGAAATGAATAACCTACAATATTTTAGACTAAAACATTCTAAACATAACTTTTATATGAAGCAGTAATTAATTATGTTTAAGGACTTGTTATTTATATATCGACTGGATCATTAGCATTTAGCGAAACTGCATTACTATCACAATATTAGAGTGAATAAAGTAAAGTGATTTTAAAACTTTAATATCTTTTAAATATTTTTATTTTTATTTAATTAATTAATACTTTAAAGTTTAATAAATTTACCTATAAAAAGGGACAGTCATATCAGTACTTACTGAAGCTCCGATACTTTTAAAAGTCTACACTTAGAATAAAAACTGCTATGTCCCATAATATGTATTTTTCATCCAATAATTTACTTAGATATTCTTTGGAGTATTTAAAGCAATAATACCTTTAGGAATCAAGACATTCACTAAATTTTATGAAGTAGCTTAGCTTAAAATTGTTTGTATTTTAATATCATCTTAATTTGTTGTGGGATTTAAAAGACTCCAAGTTATGTTTTTAAAACCTCTTCCACTGTCATTTAAAACTTTATCTAGAGTTATTTTGTAATCATTACATGAATTTTCTATCTTATTGTAAATGAATACTACTCCTGTATTATTTGGAGCTTTTTAGTATACAACATTGTTTAAAAATGTATCAATTGTAGAATTCGAGTTGATCTTAAATTTTAAAACGTTAGGCAGAAAGTTTAAATTATCTCCTTGCATAATTGTTGCTGTGTTATCTATTTATTTATTATTTATAATTTTTAGAAAAAATTAATATTAAAATAAAAATACCTAAATTGATGTTAATTATATTAAATTAAATTTAACAAATAGCATTCAAGCCTATTTTTAGTAATTCCTTCTAACTGAATAAAACTTAGCAAACACTATTTGAACTAGTTTATATAGGAAATTGTGGTAAATCAGTCAATATTTTACCAAAATCAATCGTCATGCTTGGTCCTGTGTTTGATAATTAAATGTCTAAAACTGCTTAATTGTTAATACTGCACTCATAAAAAAAGTTCCTTTGATCTTCATTATCTTAGCATTCACATCTATTAGTATTTGAATTTAATTTCCTAGATCCGTAGCAAGTTTTGCATTAACTTATAGTAGCTGCTGAGCATGTTTAACAATCAGAAGCGCAGCTATTACATGCAGGAACCCCAACAAATGCAGAACAAACCTAACAGCTATTTGTAATGGGGTCATAACTATATCCGTTTGGACATTTATCTAAGCAAGTATTGTTAAAGAGTATCATAGAACCGTAGCAACTTAAGCAATTATTTGCATTAGAGCCATTACAAGTTGAGCATGTAGGATCGCAACAAAGCGGGCTTTATTTTAAATTACAGCTTATGCATGTAGATAGAGACTCATATATCCATCTATTTTATTTACAAACACTAGATATAGAAGGGTCTCCACAAACACCTTAAATAGCTGAAGAGCATGACAGACATTAGCCTTAAGATACAGAATAGTAATATCCATATTTATTACAAAGTTAGTTATAAAGACTACCTCCTCCACAATTTCCACTAGAATCTGCTGTGTAACAATTAACACAAGTATTTTTATTGTAACTCAACCAGCCTTAAGATACACAGTAGTCATGATTTACTTAACTACCACCACATAAAGAATTAACTACATTTGTATTGCATGAGTTACAAGTTCTATTATCTTAGTTAAACTAGCAAACAGAGGAACTTAAAGTCATTATTGAGTTTTAGCAAGATAAACATTACTAATTAGAAGTACCGCTACAAGTTGCACAACAGTCAGAACAATCGATACATTAGTGTTTTGAGAAATCCCAAAATTGGTTTGCTTTACAAGCACTAACACATATGTTATTAACAACTGCATAACTTTCTTAACAAGTGAGGCAATCTGTAATACTAGGACCATTACAAGTTTTGCAAAAGCTATTACAAGGAAGACATAACCCAGAGCTCGTATTCCAGTCATAAGTAAAATAAAATCCGTCATTACAATAGCAAAAATTACCTTTGGCTGCATTAGGTTAAGCATTTTAAATGCATTAAGAACACGAAGACTCGTTTAAACAATTACTACAGCTTGCATGGCATCTTACTATTTATTTATAAGGAAAATAAGTTGTTTACATTTATATGAAAATAATTATCAAAGAAAATACTGCTTAAATTTCTTTTTAAAAAAAACTAAATAAATAAAATTAAAATTATTTTTACTGTAGTAGATAGTGAGATCGTTAAAAGTATACCATGAACTAGATAAATATCCTCCAATAGTAAAATTTAATTTACTGTCTTTTTTATATGAAATTATACTTTCATAAACTAGAGCTTCACCTGCATTTTGGTTCTAACATAAGCTAACTGTAGAATTAGTTTAATAATTGGCTTTTTTTATTAGGTTATTATCCACAAAGTAACTTATATAATCTTATGGTTAAAAAGTATCTATATTTGTTGCTGTTAACTAGAATTCAACTTGCTAGTGATATATTTAATACTACTAAAGTTGCATATTCAGACTAAAACTTTAAGAACCATAAATATATGGAGCATATTTTCTAGTATAGCATTGATGATACTATTCTGGTAATCCAGTAGAAAATTGCCAGAATTATAAATCTATCTAAATCCTATCTAACATAAAGAACGACATATTTTAATCTTTTTTTCTAATGCAATAACTTGATCCTGGGTCGTTAGTATATTGATTGGAGCAAGAACTATTTATTGCACATAGACCATTCTAAACTGAATATCCCGTAGAACATGAAGTACATTTTCCAGTTTAATCTTCGCAAGACAGACAATTTGGTGGACAATCTGAGCAAGCATAGCAAGGAGATGAGTAGCAATTTTAAAATTTAGTATACTGTCCCTTTTTGCATGCACAGTTATTATTAACTTAAATAGATGTCAACTACATTTAGCATGTAGTGCAAGACCAAGGATTTCCATCTGTAGTGCAATCATTGCAAGTCGAATGGCATTTCGTTATATTCATAGAAAAATTTCTAATACCCCAGCCATTTTTATTAGATGATATAGTTATGTCTAGATCGGTTGTAGAGTCACTAATGATGTAAGTTAATTAATAATAATTTACTAATTAATTATCGTTGCAAAGTTATTATTATTAGAATGTTTTATTGTAGGATGATAAAGGGATTTGGTTGTTATTTACTATTAAAATAAAATCACCCTAGTTTCCATTATTATAAATCAAACCTTAAAATGTGATTATCTTTTAAAAATTTTTAGGTAAATTTAGGATTTTTTTACTTAATGTGAAAGTATTTAGATTATTTTTTCCTCCTAAAATTGAATAAGGTCCAAAACTAACATTTTCTAGCCAGCATTAAGTAAATTAATCTTATTATACAACATTGGAAGATGAATCCATTAGAACAAATCCCTCATTTTAAATGAAATTTTTAGGATTTAGAAGAGGATTTAGTAAAATGTAAAATGGGTTGAAACTCTAAACACAAATTTAATTAATTTTGTCTTACTAATATCCACTAGGACACTTAGAAACGCATAAAGAATTCATAGGATTGTAGAAAGTACTGGCTGGACATTTTTTACATAAGTTGCTTGAACTATCTAGAAAGTATCCATAATTGCATTATAAACAGTTTGATTAATTATCACAGGTTTAGCAATTATCTTAGCAAACATCACAATTTTACTTTATTTAGTTATAAAATACACTATTGATTGATCCGAATATACTTGTTTTAAAGTATACTGTGTTGGCACATTAGGAAGGGTCAATACAAACACCATCAAAGTAAACTTTAGTTGTATTAAGGCAGTTAAAGTTATAATTATTAGTTAAAGGTTTTAGTTAATTTTTTAAATAGTTAGCAAGATCTGTATTATTAAGAAAGGCTTAATTTAATTATGAGAAAGTCATACTGCTTTCATTAATTAGTGAGATGTATTAATATTAATTTATATTTTAAGGAGTAAAGCCTGTAATCATTTTAATGGAGGCATATATCCCGTCAAATTGTGTAAATTTATACTCAAGCGGAGGACAAATTAAACACAAAGTTAACTAAGTTATGTCAGATCTTAGTTAAAAATTTTTATAATTATAATCTGCATAGTATACGTAATTGTTTTACCAAATAGCATAGTATGTGTTAGTAGACTATTTATAGCCTAACCCAAATTAGTACCAATTTCCTGCTGATACACTAGGACCTTATTATTTGTCAAAATAATCGTTGTTAGCATCCATAAAACAAAGAATATAGGGCGAAGATCCCCATAAATAGTAGTTCATAAAAGTATACTCATCGCTAACTTACAATCTCATCATCGAAAAGCTAACACTTGAGGTAAAAGAATATGGTTTAAAATATCCTACGATCATAGCATCTTAAAAATCAGACATATCAATAGTGAATTTTTGGCTTACAGAACTTACTCCTCTCACAAAGCTTTTCATACCATAACCATCAACTGAGTTCCAAGAATCTGCATAAAGAGTCTATATAAAACACAATATTAATAGTATATTAGGGAACATATTAACTTTTGTTTTTTTAATAGAATTAATTTTTGTATTATAATTTAATTATTTATTATACAATTTTAACATTATCTAATATGGTTTTTATTTTTAAATCTATTCAAACACTCTACATTTTACCTAAAATTTTATTTACAAAAATCTGAGTAAATTTAAAACAATCGGTTCTTGATAAAATACAAGCTCTTTTAATTATTTGTTAGTGGTAGTACAAATTTTCCTTAAAATATAAATTTAAGTCAGTAAAAGTAAAAATAAAAATGCTTATTTTGCTTTTTAGGATTACTAGTTAGTAAAAAAAAATAGAAATTAGTGTTAATAATAAGATTAAATAAATTTTTACATTTTTCTATAGTCATAATACTTAATAAAATTTATTCTTCAAGGTATGATGCTTTATTATGAAATGTTAATTACATAATACAATATCCAAAAAGTAATTATCAGTATTTAATAATTTTTCTAAAAAGACATTTCTAAATACATTTTTATTAATAGAAAACTCTTATTCATTTTTTAGATTTTATATAAATACTAATTTACCTTAAAATTCTGCAAAAAAATACTTAAATAAAAACTAAATCAATAGTGAAAGTAAAAATCAAATAAACCTAAATATTTTATATTTTATTTGGATTCATTTGTTAAGATATCATTTTTGATTAAATCCAACATTGAATTTTATTTAATTTGTTTACCTTAAAATGTATAAATTTCAAAGCTACCACATATTTTAATAAGCAAATTTTCATTACATATTAATTTATTCCAAGAAATCATAATTAAATGTATAAAGTTGAAAAAAACTAATAATTAGCAGTATTTGTAACAAAATATTTTTTTAATATTTACTATTTATTTTAAAGATGATTTTATTTTTAATATTCTTAATATTAGTTAAAATTATAAGATAGTTTATAAAATAATAATAAACTAAAATTTATAATTTTAAGGAAATATTTCAAAATGAAAGTCTGTTGAATGTAAACAAAATAAATAACAAAAAATTCTTTTGCAAATTAAAATTATAATTTGTTAATATGCATAAAAATAAATACATAAGTATTATAAAGTAACACTTAAAGAATTTAATAAGAAAAATAGAAATTTATTTAATCAAAAAACTTTAGATAGATGCTTACTTGAACTTTAAAATGGCATCTATGACGAACTTAATTGAAATTAGACAATTTTTGTAAAATATAAAAGCTAATAATATAAAGCATCTCAAGCCTTCTAAAATAGAGTAAATTATCTATTTAATTTTGATGAATAAAAATTTTATTATATTTATAAAAGATCTGTAAATTTAGTAACATAAAATTATAACCATGATTAGGTGAATATCGGTATTGATAAATTAAAATATTCAGTAAAGATACTTTGGGTTGATAATTTTATTCAATAAAATAGGAAATTAAGATATTTTTCTAAAAAGGAGTTATGAGCTTATCTATTATTAGCTAGAAACATTATTAAATTCTATTTAAAACTCTAAAATCAAAAAGAGAGCTAATTAAGGAAAGAAGTTGAAAAATAAACTTCACTTTTTAAAACAAATACAAATATGATCTTCAAAAAATAACTTTTTCATTATATTCACTTTCAACAGATTATAATAATTAATGGTTTTTACTATTATTTATCAAATGCAATTGAGTAAAAATGCCTACTCAAGCTTGAAAGTAAGAAATCAATCAGCAACTTTAAATAAATTTTACATAATGAAACAAAAAATTTAACAAAGAATTAAATATTTGATACTACTTTAAAAATACTATAAATTTTCACTTAGATATTTTTAACTTTAGGTAAACTGTTGATTTTACAGCTAAAATGTAAGATAAGAAGAGTTTATTTTATATTTATACTTTCTTTATAATATTAATATGTTATTTTATTTCTTGTTTCAGGCGCTAAAAAAATTAAAAAAATGTTATCAAATGACTAAAAAATCATACAAACTAATTTTTATACCTAACATATTCGAACAAGAAAATCAAGCAGTTTATATTGAATAATTAAGAATCAAAACCTCTTAATTTTAAATAGCAATAAAAAATTGACATATTATATTATGTTTTTCTTTTTCATTAAAAAAATATTTTCTACTATTTCTTTTTTAATTGCTAAAAATAAGACAAAAACTTAAAAATCATACAAACCTAATTTATATACATTTCACATAAGAATATGATAGTACCCAATTTATATTGAATAGTAGGGAAGTAAAAAATCTTAACTTAAAAAAACAATAAAAATTAATTGCTTCATTCTATTTTTCCAAATAACTTAAATTTTTCTTTTTAGAAAATAAGGTTATTAGAAGCTTGAATTTGTAAAGTTTTTTCGCCTTTACTCATAATCTTATATTATCAAGAAAAATTTAAGACAAATTATAGATAATTGCAATAATCAAAACAAGAAAGAAAAAAACTGTTAGTAATATCCTAAATTCTAATGAAATCTGTTATTAAAATATTGCTATCTCTTATCAATAAATTATGAGTAATTTATTTTAATAACAAAACAACTATTCATACTATCCTAAATTAAATTCTATCTATTCTCTTTTTTTTACACTGAATTTCCTTTTATTTATTTTTATAAACATTCATTATCTTCAAATGCTCAAGCAAGATAGATAGGTAGATCAAATTGAGTACTTTTTAACCATAAATTCATAACATCTTATTTATCTTAAAACATATTAAATATTTTCGTTAACAAATAAATAAATTTTCTTTTTATTTTATTATTTTTTTCTTTAATGAAATTAAATTAATTTATTAATTAAAAATCATTTTTTACATTAAAACATAGTTTAAACTTCTTCATTTTCTTTTTTATATTTCAAATATATAAAATTAGTATCAAATATTTTTTATTTTAGAAATTCTTCAAAGTTCTATTTACATTTCCAATGCATTTATAATTAAAAAATAAGTAACAAACTTATAAATATTTTTAGAGAGAGATTAAAAGTATGCATAACATTCTCATAAAAAACCTTTTTATATAATTTGACTATATAAAATTTATTTTATTAGAAACTTAAATTATCATTAGGGATAAATTGTAATAATTTTATTTTATTTTACAAAAAAGCATTAAAAATTCTACTAAATAAATATCTGCAAGTAGCTGTATAAAAATATTTTTGTAAAATTAAAAAGAATAGTTTATATAAAATTTTAGAGACAAATATTAAAGAATATACTTAAATGATTGTGAATATATAAATTTTTAATTTGATAAGACAATTATAATTAATTATGAGATATTCTTAATATTAGAAATAAATGTTTAAGACTAGCTCCTTCATATTTGTTTCTCATTTTATAATTTTTATTAAAAATATTTTAAATTAAATAAATTAATTTTATTAAATTTTAAGTTTTTAAATTTTGGCAAAATATAAACTTATGATTTTTTAGTTTAACTGTTCTTATTTAATTTCAAAATTATAAATACTTTCTTTGAACATTTGCATATCTTATTAAGAAAAATAAAATAAACTAATAATTCTTATAAAATGATAGTAATTATTTTAAACATTAAAAATTTCAGACTTTGAATCCAAACCACAAAATCTTTCATTTGCTATGAGTTATAGTAAGTTATCTATTAAATTAAATAACTAAAAAAATTAATATCAAAATATTAAAGAATCTAATTAAAGAGATAGATAAATAAATAAGCAAGAATGTAGAATAAAGCTTCTAAATTTAGTTAATAGGAAAATAGCAACAAAATAAGTTTAAGCGATAAAATATTGTAGTTTTTATAGGGCAAATTAATTAGCATATTGCATGGGTTTCAGAGAAATAGGACTTACTCGATTATATACCTCACTATTTATTTTATTCAAGTAGTTAGTTTGAGCTTTAACTCAGCTTTTTTAGCTGACTATGCGGCTTAGACAAATTCATTCAGCAAGGATAAGCTTTTTGAAAATGACCAAAAGGGAATTCAAAATTTAGATGAATAAATAAATTTAAAAAGTGCTGATATAAGTGTACATTATTACATTTATAAAATAGTTAAATACAGTCGCATTTATCCTTTGTTATTTGATATTTTTAGCTAGTACAAAAGTTAAATTTAAGTAGCAGTAATTTGCTTTTTTATATGCATAAACACACTGCTAGTGCTTCATATTTTAAGAAAAATGATACTTTATTTAATAGAATTCGATAGACTAGAATAGAATAAATCACTCAATGACTTAAGCTAAAAAGATGTTAGTAGCTAAGACATAGATTAAGATTTATTCTTGCAAATTTTGCACTTTTTTGATGCATTTGATAGCTTTTATATGACTATTTTTGGATTTTATAGATATGTATTTGTTATTCCAAATTTACTCCTTTCTATATCTTACTTGGTGTAAACAAATATATATCTAATAGAATAGGTTTTGGCTGCTGTAAATCTAGCATTAGCTGTATTTGTGATATTTGTTATTTCAATCTACGATTTCGATATTAGCTTTTTTAAAAATAATTAGAGCTAAATTGAAAAAGAAGATTTCCTCTCTAGAAAAATATCGTTTTCTTCAATTTTAAGCATTATTGGAGACATAACAAAGTGTGGAGTAGTGTCAATAAGTTTAAGTGTTAATCAATACCTGATAGTTTGCATAGTTTCTGTCATATTTACATGTTTTGAATATGCAGAATTCGTTATAAGCTTCATTTATTTAAGAAATAGTATCGCAAAAATAAACTTTACTTATCTAAATCTACTAACTTTAATCAATGGGATTATTATCTTGTTTGGATTTTCAGATATAAAATAAGATGCAAGCTGTATACTGATTATAGTCCTGTTTTCACCAATAGTTATTGTAGCTTCTTGTTTTGTTTTTCAATTCTTAGAAACCAGGATACTTAATTGGTCCATAGAAACAGCTATTAGTGATGCAACATCTTTAGATATTTATTCACGCACTATTTAGTTTTACTCTTAGAATATTGATATGAAAAATTATCTTTATTCTTTTTCAGGCTTAGCTTTTGAAAGTATAGCTACAAGGCATTAAGAATTGTGTAACGATTCAAGCTGCTTTTGTAGATCGACACTAGATTCTCCTTAATAGGAAAAAACTGTATCAAGAAAAAAATTCTTAGACTAGTATCTTTTATCGCTATTTAATAGTTTTTTAACCAAAAGTAAAGTTAGTCAATATAAATTAGTTAGATTTTAACTTTTAGCACTTCTTATTGACTCAATAAAATGCCCTCTAAAATCAAATATAGAGGCGATCCAGCTTACCCATATACACTTTTAGAATCTAAGCTTCAGAGAGAAAGTGATATTAAATGTTCTATGTCAAAAAGCATATGAATTGTTTGAAAAGAATGTGATCTCTATTGAAAAACAGAAACAACAATAAATAGGTGGTAGTTTTTATCAAACTGAAACTGATCTCTACGATATTATTCGCTTCGATTAGCTTTTAGGTCAGTTCTAAAAATAAACTAGAACAATTTACTAGCAAAGAAGAGATTTTTTCCTTCAGTTATCAGGGGATGAAGTAAATCTAATTCAAGTTAAGCAAAAAGGAGAATAAATTTTATAATAGCTAGACTAGGTATTTTTATAATTTTTCTTTTTTTAAATTTCTATTAATTATTTTAAATACTTCCTCTCGATTTTGACATTTAGTTTTATGTTTTGTTTAAAATTTAGTATTGATAAGCTTTCATTTCAAATAATAAGATTTAATATTTTATTTAGAAAATAATATGATATGTAATTTATTGAATTTTATCATAAAAGGTTGATTAAGTCATTGAAGAGCTAAATAATATTAATCCTCTATCAAGAAGATGCTAGGAATTAACTATGATTTATACTTCCATATTTGATATGAGGAAAAAAAGAATCAGAAAATAAGTTATTTAGCAAAGGAAAAGTGTTTTTCACAAAATAATTAATGGAGATTAAAAAACATTAAGCTTTTTTTCCTCAAAATCTTGCTGTCTGTTTGTCTCTATGCTTAAACCTGTAGGAATAATCAAAAAATGTACAAGAACAATTTTTAATGTATTCGAATTTGGGCAGCAAGAAGTAATAAACAGATCTATTAATTCATTAATGCCTGATTTAATTTCATCTGTGCATGACAAAATCTTGAATAATTTCATTACAGAAGGAAAAACAAAAAATATTATGACTTCTGATTATTTCTTTTTAGCAAAATCTGCTAAAAATTTCCTACTCCCGATAAAGGCTACAATGAGACTGGCAAACCTAAAAGAAGAATTTGGTATTTCTTGCTTCTTAGAGAAAATAGAAACAAGCAATTAATTCATCTTAATAGATGATAAGTTAACATTAACAGGGAGAAGAAATAAAATAATAAATATGTCCAGAGATATCTATAACTAATGTTTTTCAACTATTTTCAGTACTGAAAAAGGTAAATCTAAATAATTATCTATTTAATTTGATTCAGTTTAGTATTAGCAAAGAGTTTAAAATAAAGTAAAAAATGCCTTTAAAATAAAAGATTAAATTAAAGTATTAATATGAGACAACAGCATATTTCAAATAAGATAAATAAAATAAAAACTTACTTTGATTGTTAAAATAGAAGCGAAATTTTTTATTTTTTTTACAGAATTAAATTAAACAGTTTTAATTGATCAAATTAATTTTTTCTTCCAAAATAGCTTTTTTTGGTTGGTTTGAAATGACTTAAAAGTTGAAATATCTTTTTTAATATTAATTATTATATATATACAAATACATATTTTAAAATAATAATCTAAAAAATATTTGAAAAAGGAGATAACAAAATAGGTTAGATTGACTTATATAAACTAATTCCTTTTATGTAAGCGCTTGATCACTAAAACTGTAATGAATTAGAATATTTTTAATCAATTATGATTTATCCTTTGAACGAGCATCATTTCAATAATATGAAAAAGAGAATCAAAATTACTTCTAAAAACGCTTAAGAGTTAGCTTGGTATCTAGTAACAGCCTTTTAACATATTTTTATTCAATTAATTATAAAAATTTTTTATTTAATTAATTTTAGATCTTTGCTCTGGCTTCGAATTGTGGATTTCTAGATATTTCTTTTAGTGTTAAGAGACTTAAATCTAAATATGGACATTCATTTAAATATATTGAGATTTAAAACATTAGAAGGGTCAAGAGACGTTTGGAAAAATTAGAAAGTTTGAACACACTTAGAAGTGATTTGAATTAAATTATGAAACTAAATGTTTCAATAGACAATAAGACACTCTCAAAGTCTTTAGGGCTTCTGGGGTAATCTCTGAAACTTTCGTTTACAAATAATGACTTTTCATTATTATTTAAAGACCTCTCCTTTTCAAAAGCTAACTTAAGCAAACAAGAAAACGAAGAGGAATAGAAGTGGCAACTTAAAAAGAAAATGACACTTTAGTCACTATCAAATAGAGATACAACGAATGCAAAAAGTAGTGCTGGAATTGACTTTGAGGATGAAATCGAAGATACAGAAAAGGGGGAATAATCAAGCAAAAAAAACTCTCATAAATAATCATTTTTAAAACTAAAAAATCAACGATAGAATGAAAATAATAACAATAATTTACCTTAGTATAATAATGAGGACAGAACTTTTATGAATACTTTTGATGATACCTATAATGAAATTATTGACGTCAGTCATATTTAGTTGAAAAAAAAAACAGCTTAGGATCTGACCTCTACTTCATTTTAACAGATAATATCAAAATAGAAGCTTATTTCATAAAACTAGCTAGATAATAGCTTTCTACCTAGCAAAAATGATTTAAATTAAAGCTATTTGGGAAGTTTCATAGAAGCTGAAAATAATTCAATTCATATAAATACTCCTATCTAGATTTAATCATCTGCATAAAGAAGCAAGAACAATTTTATAGATGCTAGTTTTAGTAATTAACCTTAAAATAATAGACAGTTTGAATTACAAAACGAAGATAGCTTTTAAGGAAATTTAAAAAATTTTGATTCATTCCATATTAACCATCCAAGTCAAAATGATAGTTTTGGAGATTAAGATAAAAAAATCAATAATTAAATCAAAAAGAATATTGATGAAGTTGTAGATATAGCAAAATATAGATATGATCAAGCTACTTCTAGGAGCTAGGCTGGGATCGGGAGTGTAACTGGAAGAGACTTAAGAGGATATTAGGAAACTGACAATGATAGATTGTTTTACTATTAAGAATCTTAGACAAAAAGAGATAATA
This sequence comes from Tetrahymena malaccensis 436, assembly GCA_000231845.2. Lineage (NCBI taxonomy): Eukaryota > Ciliophora > Oligohymenophorea > Hymenostomatida > Tetrahymenidae > Tetrahymena > Tetrahymena malaccensis. The sequence continues at coordinate 248,921 of JH719947.1, read as the reverse complement.
TTAATGATTTACATAAAGCTGATAATTTAGAGTCAAAAACTTAAAGAGAAAATAATAATAAAATATTTTCCTATGAGCAAACAGATAGAATGGAAAATTAAAATGAAACAAACGACGAAGATAATAATAATCAGTATACCAAAAGAAAGGAAGAGGAATGGGATAATGAGATGGAATCAAGCTAAATAAACTTTAATAAAATTCTAAAAGAGAGAAAAAGCTCTTAATTTTTAGTATTTGCTTCTAAAAAATCTTAAGGAAATCTGTCTTAAGAAGTTTATTAGCAAAATTAAGATTAATCTCTTGATAGATAAAGAAACGATAGCATTCAAATGTTGCAATCTTTATCTTAAAAATAATATCATTAGATTAATAAATAAGGTTTACAAATAAATAAAGTTACTTCTTAAGAAACTATTAGTTAAATAAATTTAGTTTAAGAAGGCACTTCAAGGAATAACTTTAATTTTGATTTCGAGGGAAGCACATCTCAAAATTTAGATTAGGAATCATCCAGATTAGAAAAACATATTAAGCAGTAAGTGTTTTACTCAGGTACTTCTTCGAGTTTAACAACTTTGAAAAAATCACTTAAGATAAATGACAGTTAAAAATAAAAAAATAAAAAAAAGAAAGCTACTCAGTAAAAAAAACTAAGATAGGCAGATAAATTAGATGGTAAGAATTAAAAAAACACAAAAGATATTTAAGAAAATTAAGCAAATGAATTTGAAATTAAAAGAAATGATGATTAAAACAATAATGTCATAGGTAATAATCAAAACATAAATCATCAAGAAAATTTGGGAACTGCTGATTAAAATTAACAGTACTCTAATCCTGATGAGAGTTTCGAAGAAGACGAAGAAAAGGAAGAAGATGATTTTGAAGAAGAAGAGGAAGAAAAATAAATTGATGATGAAGCACACAAATAAGAAGAATCTCATTCTGGGAATAATAACAAAAAAGACGAAAACTCATTAGAAAAAAGGAAATTATCATTTGAATCTGATAATATATCAAGAAATAAAGATGTTGAGCTAGTTGAAAGAATAGATACCGGTATGGATAGAGTAATCATTTATTTATTATTTAATTTTTATTTAATGCATAGCATAACAATAATATATTTTTAATTAATGAAATAGTCTTCATCAACTCGAACAAGGAGTGATATGAGTGTAAAAAAATAAATAGTTTCTACGATTATGATGCAAAACTTTGAGTCTGTTTTAGTGAATACAATTAAAATAATAGGCTATTTCTCTCTCCTTTTTTTAATATTCATTACTGTTTTTGTTTATTTCACAATTACTTCTAATTTGAATACGATGCAAGAAAACTAAAACGTTATTTTTCTGGGACCTGGTATGGAAGAAGACGCGAGTACTATTATCATTTAAAATGAATTTCTAATTTAATATCTGGTAGAATTTTTTTTATATTTAAAAATATTTTCATTTACAATTTTAATATTAAAATTCAAAATAGTTGAATTAGAAATAAAGCAAGTCTTTTTTTAACTTTTATTAAAGAAAGTTCATTAATTTTTTTTATTATTTAAATAATTTATTATTGTAAATGCTCATAAATAAATAACCAATTTAATTCGGATTAATTGATAATTTTTTTTTTGAAATAAGAAACTTTCTTGTTAAAAAAATTTACCACACGAAGGTTTTAATTAATGAGAATATGCAATATGTTAATAAATTATATTTTGAAAATAATTTTTCTTATTTACTATTTTAATAGTCTCATCTCTTTATAAGCAAAGTGCCTGATTCTAAGGTATCTGATTTGGAGTAAGGTAATGGTGATGAATTAAATTCAATATTAAGTAGGATTGACTTCATTTCAATAACAAATCTTTCTTTTGCAGATGTAGTGCTAAATTAAGATGATTTAAAAACTCTTTCAACTTATGAAGATGATGGCAAAATAATGTATTCTGTTGATTCAACTCATTTTTATGCAATATTTTAATCTTATCTAGGATTTATTCAGTATTCTAACTCTGTAAGTAAGATATCTAGATTGTATGTTATTAACAATTTTTTAGAGATAATCGAAATTTTTAATGATTTGAGAGAAAGTGCATTAAATTTAGCAGTTGATAGTGCTAATTCTACAGAAACAGTTCTGGTTTATACTTTTATCATGATCATGGCAGTTGCTTTTATCACTATAGGAATGATATTTCCAATTTACAGAAAAGTTTAATAATCAAAGGAAGACACTTTAAAGCTGTTAGCGACCTTTCCTAAAGAGAAACTAGAATATATGATTGTTTAAACAGAAAAAGTTATAAACTCTAGTATATTTGTCAAAAATTCTACAGAAAAGGAAGTACATTTAAAATCAAATATAAGATGGAAAAAGAGAACTATAGCAAATACAACTAAACTTTCAAAATTTAATTTTTTTGTGTCCTTGGGATGTCTCATTGGATTTGTTTTAATATCTTTATACCCGATAATAAACTATATAATAAATCACACATATATTCACCAACTTTAAACTTTCATTTAAGAGCTTGGATTTATTCACAATGCAAGAGGTCATTCTGTTTTTACTAAGTCTTTATTGTATATGAGAATATCAGCTGCAAATGAAGGTATTAACGAAATAGCAAACAGTTTGGATGAATTTTATCCAACGTTAATTAATCAAAATGCATAAGTTATTTAGAATTTGCAATAAATTCTTAATAATTTCTAAGAGGCAGATAGATATAATTATGAAGAATAAAAAATGTATGTTTATAATTCTTTAATTTAGGACATGTGTTCTTAGTTTTAATTATTTAAAATATTTGAATTTAAATATGAGAGATAGAATCCAAATTTCTTAAATTTGGATATGTGTAGAAGCTAGTTTTAGAACATCTTAGCTCATGGGATGATTTTAGGTAAACATTTGCAAATAAAAAAAGCTATTTTATTTTAAAATTTTAATAAATATTTATTTTTATATTCATAGAGCTGTAAAAGTTGTTTTAGATATACAAAGACTTATTCTATATAGCTCAAAATTCGAATTTCGTTTAAAAATTTTAAGAGTGGGATACTTAATACAATTTTAACTTACTTGATGATTTGCAGGAGTATTAATCAGGAGCCTTTGAAAACATCTTTCTTTTTCAGTAAAGAGAAATGAATAATTTATTTAACTATCTTCATAATATATAAACTGCTCTACTCATTTATGCAATTTTAATTATTTTGATCCTCTTTTTAATTGGCTGGATAAAGTTTGTCACCTATGTATAAGCAGAAATAAATTAAACTAAATTCATTTTCTCTCTATTCTCTATAGATTCTCTTCTCGAAAATAATTACGTTGCAACTTTCATTAAAAAATCAAGTAAGGCCAAATGAAAATTAATTTTCTCAGCAAAAAAGCTGTTTCAAAAATTAACACAATTAAAATTTGATAATCTAAATAATTCTATTATTTTTAATGTTGTCGATATAATTTTATATTTATTTTATTTCTAATTTGATTTGTTGAAAATAAAAAATGTTGTTATTTCTCAATAATTCATTAAGCTAAGGTATGAAAAAATCAAAATCAAATTTTTTTTAAATAATTCTATGTCATGTTTTAAAATTAATCATTAAATTAGGGTACAATTTCTAATTTTTTCTCATATTTTTTTTGTTAAATGAATATTTTTATTTGTTAAATTTACTTGAAATACATTCCCATTTACTTTATCCTAAGATATTTAAAAGTTTTCCATTTATTTGTTATATTTAATATATATAAATTCCATTCTTCATTTTTCATAGACACATTTGAAAATTAAAAACTTCTTTGTTTATTTATTTCTTTAAAGATTATCTCATATTACTATGAAAACGAATATCAGCTATATAAAAACTGATTAATAGCTACATTAATTTGAATAAAAAATAAATTCATCAGAAAAGAATAGTTAAAGCAGAGTCTTTTTTAATTAAATTTGAATAAAAATTAAAATAAAATGGAAGAAGAAAAAAATTAAATTGATTAAAACTTTGCTAAAATAAATTTAAATCCATTTACAACATAAGAAATGTTAGATAAATAAATGGAATAATTTTTAAATCAAGAAGAAATATAATTAACTATTCAAAAAAGAAATGATTGTAATATATTACTTGAAAATATACTCTAAAAATTAAAAAACCTAAAAATTTTGAAAATATTAAAATTAATTCTTTAGAATTTCAGGGACATAGATTTTGATAGTTTATTTTCTTGCATTTCATAAATAAGCAGTATTTGTGAACTTAATATTAGGTTAGTTAAAGATATTTAGTAGTTCAAACATGTATCTCATAATGTAGGTCACTACTTAAGTCAATTAGAAAATCTATAGATTCTAAATTTATAGATTAATTTAAAAAGGCTTTAATTTACTGAATTAACTTTTAACTTGTATGAAACTTATTAAAAATGTAGCAAACTAAGAAAGTTAGATTTTACAATTGAAAATTGCAATACTAAAATTAATATTTTTGATCAACTCTTGGATGGGATTAGGTTTGTTGAGAATTTAGAAGAATTAAGTATCAATATCTTTGGAGATTTGGTTATTAATTATTTTTTCAATAAATTATGTTAAGAAATAAAGAATTTAAAAAATATAAAAAGCTTAGAAATATTCAAAAATTGGAGGTATGGTATTCAGTTTTAATAATTTTAAAATCTATTAGACTCTTTATCTAAGATTTAAAGTATAGTGAATATAAAATTAAACATAGCATTAAATAGCAAAGAAGAAGAAAAAAATGAGGATTAATACAATTACTTAAAGAAAATTATGAGTTAGTTCTAAAGCTTAAAAAAGTTTGATTTCAATTTAAGTTACTGTAATAATATTAATATTGTCAAGATATTGGAATCTATAGCTTAACTCCCAAATGTAGAAGAGACTACTATAGAATTATATATAAACAATACTATGTTATTCGAAAATGATTTATCTGATTTTTCTAATGCTCTTTAGTGCTTGCAAAGCTTAGTAAGTTTAGATATTTTCTTTTCAAGTATTATTGAAATAGAATTAGATGAATTAATTAATCTAATAGGATAAATAAAAAATTTAAAGAAATTAAAAAATTTAACTTTAAACTCAAAATTGGAGAGAAAATTTTAAATTTATTAGAAATTAAATTTAGAAGATTTTAAAGAAACAATAAAAAAATTAGAAAAATTAGATTTTTCTATATCAAATAGTTAAAACTTCATAAAGATTGAAAATGAAATTTTGAATTTATTATAAAATTCTCAATTTTTGAAGGAGCTAAGACTGTAATTTGATTCTAATAACAATTAAGATGGAAATTTAAAAGATCAGCTTGTCTTAAAGGATATTTTACACAATAAGAAATATTTAGAAAGAATAAGATTCCTTTTTAATAAATCCCATCCAATTAACTAAGAAGATATTATCTCTTTCTTTTAATCTTTTTAGACAAACTAATAAATAAAATACATTGAATTCTTCTTCCCAAAGGAAATGGAATATGATTTTTTATTTTTAGATTCTCTGAGTTAAGGTTTGAGCTATTTAACTAATCTTACTCACTTATTTTTAGATTTCAATAGAATTGATTAGAGTTTTGATGATGCTGGTTTACTTTAGCTTTCATCTACAATAGGAAAAATAGTTAATATGTAGTTACTTTAATTTATTTTACAGTGTGATTATCTCTAATCTAGTACTTTGAAGCATATTATCTAACAATTCAAAAATATGGTAAACTTAAAGAGTTTTGTATTAGAGATACAAACAAAATTACTCAATAAAGATAATAATGATTTATAAAAAATATATGATGCTTTTGAACTACCTAAAGGTATATAAACCATGAGTATTTTCTTAGATGATGGAGATCTAAATTTTTATAAAATCAAAAATATTTTTCTAAATCTATAAAATTTAAATCACTTATATTCACTTAATTTGCGTTTAGGTAAATTTTTAATGAACCAAAGTGAGTGGATTAAAGTGAGGAGCTATTTAAATTAGTTTAAGTCCATTTAAAGGATTAGTTTATAATTATATGACTTATAATCAATATATTTGGTTTATCTGTTTGATGATTTACCATACTTAAAAAAGCTAGAGCTTAAAGACTATGATTATTAAAATAATTATAATCGAACTAATATAAGAAGAAAGTTTGCCCATAAATTTGATGAAATTTACTAAAATAAAATAGCCACCTATAATGGTTTCCAAAAGAATTAAATATCTGAATACATAGTATTCTAAAATCTAAATCTATTTCTCTAGCAAAATTAAGAAATTTTATGGTCCTTTTAGAGTTTGTAAATTTTAACCCATTTTGATTTGAATATTTCTTAAAATCCAAATATTGATGAAAATTTTATATGTGGTTTGCTTGAGAACATGAAGTCCATGAATAAGCTTGTTCAACTTAATTTAGATGTAGAATAGAATTCTAAATTCGGATATTAAAGTCTCATAAAATTTGGTGAGATACTCCCTTATTTAGCAGAACTAAAATGTTTAAAAATTTAAATAAAATAGCTAATTAATTTGAAATAGTTGAATGGAAGAAATTTTTTGTAAGGCATTAAATAGCTTAAAGGATTACAAGACTTGAAAATCTTGATAAGAAGTGGACATTAAAATTTTTAGATATTTGACTTTCTTAATGAAAGTTTTGAAGAATCAAATTATTTGAAAAGTCTTTCTATAGATATCAACATTTTAGAAGGAGATTTCTTAGAAGTAACACCTAAACTATAAAAGCTATTTATCATTTTAAGGGACCAGCTAAAGCATCTCTCTCTGCGTTGCATATAATTTAGCTCTTCTTAATTCAAAACTTTCAGTAAATATCTAAAAATTCTAAAAAATTTGACATATATTGAAATTTACCAAAATCCTAAGTAAGATATCTATAAATTGCCAAGATTAGTAACACTCTAAGGCTTATGAAAAAACAATAATAAATAAAAATTATTTGATTAAATAATTTATATATTATTTTATTTAAGCTTTTTTTGAAATTTTTTAAAATTTAAATCTCATAAAATATAAAATTTTTATTTCTAAAATATTTCAAATATTTTGTTTATTTTTATTTTTAATTAATTTTAATTATTAAAAATATTTGACTAAATATTATTTTTAAAACCAATGTTTTTTTGCAAAAAGAATTAGATGAATATTCTTGAAACCTTTAAATAAAGTTAAAGAAGTGATTTAATTTATGTTTTTATCACCAATAATATCTAGCCAAAATTTAAATTGCTATAATCGCTTTTCAAAAATATACTCAATATAATATTAAGATTTTATAAAAGATCACTAAATTTTATAAATAAATATTACAAATTATCAACTGGATAATTAAAGTTACTGCTATAATATTTTTATAACTTTAATTTAGTCAAAATATTTTAGAATTTTACATTTCATCAATCTATATTTTTTTAGCATATTTAGTGAATTTAATTACTTTACTAATTATCATCTATATTAATAAAATCCTCTTGCTCAAATACAATCAATTAGTTTGTGCCATCTTAGTGTTAATTCTCATCAAATTAGTTTTAGTCTAATTGTTACTCTGTCTATTTTGCTTTGTCAAAAGAAATCTCATTGATTTTTTGTATACTCTCTTTACGTTTTTGATCATTTTCTTAGTTTTAATTTGTTTAATTACTTGACGGAGAGTTTGACTCAGTATTGCAAACATCTTTCTATTTCTATTTAAAATTTTAGAACAAAGACGGATTTAAAATGTTATTTTATGATGGCATTATTTAATTTATTTTATTGAAAGAAACATTTTATTCTTTTTTGAATTATTTTTATTTCATCCTAATTATTTATAGTAATAAAAATAGTGAGTGAGTGAGTTAAGTTCATAAAAAATTGAATTGAATCAAATTTAAAAATAAACTTCTTTACATATAAGCGATCTCAAAAATATTTTTCATTTCGCTTCCTAGCTAATCTATTAATTTCTTATTGATTATTTTCTCAACTCTATTTAAAATTAATTTTGTTTAGTTAAAAAATTCGATTTAGATAGATAAATTTACTCTGAATTATCTTGCTGCATTATAATTTTTTCGTAACAATTATATAGCTATTAGTAATCAGATATATTATTGTCTTTTAAATTTTGTTTGAATTTCATAACAGCCTTGGTTAAAATTGCGAAGTTTTTTATATTCAAATTGAGTTTCTTTGTCTTTCTTTTATTTAATCTTGATAAATTCATCGGTTAAGATTTATCTATGTTTCTTAAAGAATTTCTGCTCAAAATCGCTTCATCTTTATTTAATTTTATTAATGGCTTAGGGAAAAAGTTGAACAGTACTTGTTAATCATGCGAAAATAACAGATTCTTTAGCTTGTCAATTTCTTTCTAGCGATCTAAGATATTGAATATGTCCAAGTCTTATTTAACCTAATCTATTGCTTTGTTTATTAAGAGCACTTCATCAGTATTATAAAGTTTCCCACATGATATTTTGTTAACAAAGTATTTTATATTTAGCTGCAAACTTCGATCTCTCTAAACAATGTATTTTAGTTCTTGTTCTAAAAACTATTTATTTTCAGGTGTGAATGATCTTTCTTATCTGTTTTTTCCATAATTATTTAATACAAATGTCTGAGTTTAATTCTATTCTTAGTCACTCATTCTTTTATTTACATTGCCTTCTGATTAAATCTCAAATAAACTATTTCTATTAGGAGTAACAACTTTATTTAAATTATGTTTACTGAATGTTTTTTAATTTAGAACTTGATCTTTTTACTGCAGTTTTATCTATGTGTTAATTTTTGAAATATCGATTATTTATCCATCGTCTTACTTTTAAAAATCTGATTCTAAAGAATTTCTATACTTTTAATTCTATTCTTGATCATCAGATTATATCTAGTGATTTTAATCAAAATTCATTAATGGACTGTCCTTATTATTTACAAGAAATTTTGAATTATTGCTATTTCTTTACGTGCAGATCGGCCTAATTGAATCTAATCTTTAGGTTATTTAATTATCCTCAATAACCTCCTCTTTATGTATATTTAAATTATTGCTACATACTTCATTTTATTAGATAAAGCATGGAGATTGACTATTCTGCTTGAACAAAGTACTTTTCACATTTAAATTTCCTTTGCTATTTTAACAAACAATCTCATTTTATTAAAAAAAGCTATTTCTTTTATCAAAAATTTTTGGGGGATCTTGTATTTAATTTATTTTTGTGTTCTAGAACTGATTTAGATGTGATGTAAAATCTCCTTCTGTCAGAATTTTTGCATGAATATTTTAAGAAAAGTTTGATTTAACACTCTATCTGGATTGAAAAGAATTATTCTTTTTAATTGTAGGTTTATAATTAGACTGTGATTTACTTTATATATCAAAGTCATACAATTTATTTGCCAACTCAATGTCGTAAATATGCTCATTCACTTATCCAACTATTAAAATATTTATGAGATCAATATATCAACACGTTATGTTACTAAATTAATAAAAATAAATACCAATAATTGCAGAAAATAAAAGAAATATTTAGCAAAATCCACCCATGTAGCTGATAACTTGATCTATTTTAAGAAAAGTTCTTTATGCAATTGTTGAAAAATTGCTCCTCAAAAAGAAAATCTCGGCGTATTTAGTAAAATTTCCTACAGAAAACTATTGCTTATAATCACCTTGCTTGAAAGAAATAAATTTAACTTCTTATAAATCTTTAAAAAGGGTGACGCTCTCATCCGTTCTAACAGTTTATTGATTAAGCATGACATTTGCTGTAGTGTACATCTTTTTTAATTAACAAAATCATAATTAATTATTGATGAAGAATTAATAGCTTTTACTTATTAAGGTTACACATTAAATATCAAAGAATCTTAAAATGTCTAAATCGGAATATCAGAGCTTTCAGGATTTAAAAGTGTATTTGAAAAAATAAATCTAATTCTAGCATCTTCGCTTGTTTTTTCAATATTTTCAGGCGTATCACATATGGGTTTCCATGACTCTACAGGATCAGTTTGGTTTTCGCATTTCCTCAAAGTAAATTTAATATGATAAAAATCTTTGCTTTCGTATCTCCCACCAACTTTAAAGTTTTCACCTTTCCTATTTTATTTAAGATGATAAAATTCTTATCATAATTAATTGATAAATAATAAATACTAAAGGCAAAGGTAATCACTCAGACCAGTTAATTAAAAACCTAGTTTCCAATTAATATTATAATTTGGAAGATCTTCAAAATGCTCAACAGTGCATGGTTCTAAAATTGCTGGTATCTTTTTATTTTGAGCAATTTAATAATTTAGATTTGTAAGTATTATCAAAAAAAAAGTATTTAAAATTTTGAAAGTTCAAATTTTTATTAAAGATTTTATTTTAAAAAAATCAAGCTTACTTTCTATTATTCTAATGTTCCGTTTTCATGTCTGATGTAGTGTCTCTTTTCAAAAGTTATATTCATTTTTGGTCTTTATATGAAATTATCTTAATCAAATTTAACTGCTATCATCATTTGATTATGTCCTACTTCAAAAATATCAGGATTAGGATCATAATTTATTGAATCTATTACAGATACTTGAGCTTTTTTTTTTAGAGAAAAAATAATTTGAGTACATACTTTAGTTTACATTATTTTTTTTCTAAAGATTAATTACTTTTTTAAATAAGTGTAAGGACCTATTTTTTTAAAAAAAATCTTTAAATAATTTGATATGAATTGAAAATTTATATTAAAAATCAAGAAATATTAATTAAGCAGATATTATGAAGTACATTATTGAAAAACAGTAAGACTAAAATTAATATGCAAACGATAGCGACAAAACCCCCAAAAGCAGATCTAAATATGTTCTCTTTTTTATAATTCAAACCTATTTCGCTTCCAAAAATATCTAACTTTTTGAATGATTTTAAGCACATTTTATTCATCATTTATTGCTAATTATTATTTTTACTGATCAAATTTTTTTGTTTATTTTTTGAAAATATCAAATATTTCTAATTAAATATTATTATAATATTATTGATTAATGGAAATATTAGAAACTAATTTGTTCCACTATAAAAAATAAAGATTCAAATTGTAGATTATTTTAAATAGCAATAACAACAAAAATAATGAAATAAAGTGAATAAGTATTTTATTAAAACCTGTCAATTTAGTTGCAGTTTGACAGGTGATAAGGTACATATGTATTTATTTACTCATAAGATTTAAAATAAAGATATTTAAAATTAAAATAAAATGACATTTTGGTAAAATTTCTATGTTTTTTTTAAAAAAATTTATTTGAAATTTCTATCTTAATAATAATAAATTAGTTCATTAAATAAAATTTATGAAGTTTTTTAAAAAAGTTTTAATAATTTTCTCCAAAAATATTCCATTAAAAATAAAAAAATATAAATTAAACTAAAAGAAATTATTTAGATTAAAGGATACAAAACAATAAACTGTGACATTAAATTAAGATATTTAATACAATTAAAAATTTATTCCATTATTGATATTTTTATTGATTTTATAGATAAAATTTGCATCTCTTATTTTTATTTTTATAGAATTAATTGAGTTCATTTTACTTCAATATTGATTAGATAATTAATTATGAAATAATAAAATATAAAAATACTGTATTGTCATTATTGTTATTAATAAAAAATTATCCTATAATTGGTTTTTATGATATTTCTAATCTTATTATAATATGAAAAAAATATTTAGATGAATTATTTAACTTGTATTTATCTCATTTTTAGTTAGATTTCTTATTTTCAGTTTCTTTTTCTATTGTTGAGTTGCTTTAATTATCTTAATTACTTTCTAAATTAGGGTCATGCTCTTCTTATTCAAATAAAATTAAATTATCTGCATTTTCTTCTACTTCTTCTTCTTCTTAAATGTTTTTTTTATCCTACTAATTTTCTTGAAATTCTTATTTTTTTTATGTATCTTTATCTAAAGATGTTTAACTGGGAATGTTGTTTTCTTTATATATTTAATTTAAATCTTAATGCTGCTAACAGTCACTACTTTCTGGTATGCTTTCATTTACACTTGAAGCATTTTGCTACTATAAATTAATGTTCTTAAATATAGAAGGATTTAAAAAGTTATGCTGCGAAGGAATTGCTTGTTAAATAGTTCTATTAAATGAACAAATTTAGTCTTTTTCATGTGATTTATTTTTCATCCTGTTATTTATGATAAATTTATATTATTTAAACACATTTTTATATATTGATAAATAACAAATTACATGTAAGCAACTTCAAATATTGTCTTCATTTCATTTCCTAGTTAATCAATTAACTTCCTATTTAAAATCTTCTCCACTCTATTTTTTCAAAATTTACTTAATTAATATCAAATATCAAAAATGAATTAAACTAACTCTGAACTGTTTTGCTGCATGATTTTCTCGTAGCAGTTAAATAGAGCTTAATAATCAGAAATTTATTAACCGCTTAAATTTTACTTGAATTTCATTACAGCTTTAGAGAAAATAGCTAGATTTTTTATGTTAAGGTTTAGCTTCTTTGTTTGATTTCTTTTTAGTTTCGTTAAATCAATTGATTTTAATTTGTCATCTTTCTTTAAAGAGTACCTATTTAGAATCGCTTCATCTTTATTCACTTTTATCAATGGTTTGGGGAAGAAATTGAATAAAACTTGCTAGTCTGGCGTTAGGAATAGCTTTTTAAACTTTTCAATCTCTTTCTAACGATCAAGAATGTTGAAAATATCCAAATCTTGTTTGACCATTTCGATTGCTTTGTTTAGCAAAATTACTTCGTTTGTATTATAAAACTTTCCACAACTTATCTTGTTTATGAAATACTTCATGTTCAGCCACAAGCTTCTATCTCTTTAAACTATATATTTTAACTCTTACTCTAAGAATTATTTATTATCATTAGAAGCTCTGTCTTATTTCATTTTTATACTTTAGCCATTACCAACAACTTATGTTAAATTTTATTCTTGTTCTTCATATTTTGTATTCATGATTCCATCTGATTGTACATCAAATACACTTCCTCTATTCACTGAAGAAATAGTATTTAAGTTATATTTACTGCTCGGCTTTTCTAAATGTATTTAATAATATTACTATTTATTTATCTAAGAATTTGTTCTTCCTATGTCTATTTCTTAATTTTAATCTTAGTCAGCCTATTGAGTAGCTAATTATTTTTAGCAATATTTTTATGTAGAGACACAATTAACCTAAGTAGATCCATTTTTATCTAAATTAATTAATGGGATTTCTCTTTGAGAGCTAAATTTAGAGTACTAAATAACTTTTGAATTATTTGTTTAAAAACAAATAGGTCTTATTGAATCTAGTCTTTAGGTTATATAGTTTTCTTCATCTTTATGCAAATTTAAAATTGCTTGAGAATCTTATTTTATTTGATTAGGTTAGAAATAAAATGGCTAATCTCTATTCTGATTTTCTTCTTTAAATATTGTTTTTTTTGCCAAATAATTTGTCTTTTTGTTATCATTTAAATCTTCAATATCATTTTTTTATTATAAGCTATTTCTACCCTCAAATTTAAACTGAGGGTCTGCAATTTAATTAAATTTTTAATTATAGATTTAGTTGTTCCTTGTCGTATAATCCCCTTCTGTTAAAAATTTTGCAGGTGTATTCGAAGATATATTTGATTTAACACAAAGTCGAAAAGAAGAATGAGTAGTATTCTTTTTTGCAAGAGGCTTATATGGATTATTAGATTTGTCTTGAATATCAAAATCATACAGTTTGTTAGCCAATTCAATATTATAGACATATTCATTAAATTAACTAACTATTTATTTATTAATAATAATTTATTGTATGTATAAAGTATTTAATTCATTGTTTACCAACAATAGCTGAAATTAAAAGAAATATTTAACAAAATCCACCCATATAGCTAATAACTTAATCTATTTTTAAGAATGTTCTTTTAATGGTAGTTGAAAAGTTGCTTCTTAAAAAGAATATTTCACTATATTTTGTAAAATTTCCCACTGAAAACTGTTGCTTAAATTCTCCTTATTTAAACGAAACAAAACTCACTTCTTG
>JH719947.1:0-222063 GCA_000231845.2 Tetrahymena malaccensis 436 | reverse complement strand
GTAATATTCATTTTAGGTCTTTAAAGGAAGTTACCTTGGTCGAATTTAACTGCAATCATCATCTTATTATATCCTACTTCAAAAACATCTGGATTTGGATCATATATTACAGAAGATACTACATTAACTTAAGCTTTGTGAGTTTTTAAAAAAATAAATGTAGATATTTTTAAAATAAAAATCATTATGTTAGTGTTAATTACACTTTCCAATGAGCATAATAATCTATTTTTAATTAAAAAAACTTAATATTTCATATTTTTATTTTAAAGAATGAATAGGTATGATTGTTGTTCTAGATTATCAAATAGATTTTTAAAGTAATGATCTTACATTATTAAAAAACAGAAAAACTAGTGTTGTAATGCAAGTAACTGCTACAATTCCTCCAAATGGAGTTCTATATAAGCTCTTTTTGTTATAATTTAGAGTAATTTCGCTGCCGAAAATATCTAATTTTTTGAATGAGCTCAAGCGCATCTTATTAATCATTTCAATTTGATAATTATTATCAAAAATATTTAATTCAAGTAATGTTTTTAATTACTTAAAGATTTATTTCAAGTAATAATTATCAATACTATTTTTGGTGATAGCTGTTTAATATTTATTTAATTATTGGTATATCGTATCAATTATTTATATTCAATACTTGTTTAGAATTTTTTGAATTATATTTACATATGATCAATAATATATTTAACAAAAATTAATTGTAATTTGATGAAGTAAGTAAATATTTTTTAATATCTATTTTTCTATTTTAGGATATTATGTCAATCATATAACAAAATAGAAACAATAGGCATCATTTAAAGCAAATAGTTTTGGGTCAAATTCTAAATTATCTATCCATTAAATTTAAACATATAAATATATTTTATTTAAAATGGATTAATTGTTAATTATTTTTCTATTTTTTTAAGCATAAAATTATTATTCGATTAATTTATTTTAAGTTAAATAATTAAGAATTTAAAATAAAATACTGTATCAACTATTATTTTTTTGTTTGTTGAAATTTGTATTATTTTCATAAAGTAATATATAATTTTTTTTATAAGTATTTAAAGAATTGAGTGATAATTTAAGAGAGTTAAAAAAAATAGACAAAATAGAAATTGAATTTTAAAATGATAGTGTTTTAGTTAGCGATTTAGGTTTTTAACAATTAATCAATACATTTTGAAATCTAAATTATCTTACTGATTTCTCAATACAAATAACTAAAGATTAATTGGCTAAAAATACAATAAAAAGTTTGTTGGGAGGGGGATCTTAAAGATTTGAATTTAGGGAAGTGATTTTTTAAATGATGAAAAATAAGCTGATTTCGGAAACAGCTTTCAATTTCCAAAAAAACTAGATTACATAGATATTTATGTATCACTCAAGTAAACTGGAAAATTTTTGACAATATGTTTTAACAAATTTCTGAACTAAAAAAAATAACTTTGTTTTTTTCATTCACAAATATATAGATAGCAATTTATCAATATTTTATTTTTTAATAAATTTAAATATAGTACATCCTATTAAACATTAATTAAATTTAAGAATTAAAAATAAAAATATTTATTTATTTATTTACTTTCTAATAATTTTAATATCCTAATTCTCTATAAAAATTAAAAAGAAAGAAAGGAAGCAAGTAGCTTATTGTTTAAAATTAATTTACTTTTCAATGAAAAACTTAAATATTTATTATCTACTTCAAACTAAAAATAATTTCCTCTTAGGTATACTCTTACAAAGTTGCTTTATTATTTTAAAATTTATCGAGTAATCATTTTTAGAAAAATGCTTAATAATACAAAATATGCCAAAATAAACATTTTTTTGATATCAAATAATAAAGATTAAATAAGAATAAGGTTTTAAGCTTAAAAAGTATTTAATATGAAATAACTCTTTTTTTTTAATCAACTTTAAATGTTTTCATATATGTTATTTATACAATTACAAATATAATAAATATGTTATGGTGATTGTTTAAGCAAGGACTTTTCACATATTTTAATTTTTAGATCCTGTACACATTTAATCACCTCTAAACTAGCTAAAGGTACATTTGACATATTTTTAGTGATCTGCAAAATTAAGTTACCAGAAATAATACTAGTTGCAATTAGCATCGAATTCGTTTTAGCAAAATATATAATTATCCTATTCATCATAATAAACTCCTTAACCAAAATGGTTATATCCAAGACTACTTGAAGGAAATCTAGCAATAGAGTCTTTACCCTTAAATACTCTAAAATTAACATCAGGACTAAGAATTTAGTTAAAGTAGTCAGCGAAGTGTTAATTGCCTACTCTGGGTGATCCAAAGGTGTACATATAGTTAACTTAATAGTTCAATGTTTCAAATACATCTACTACAAATAAACTTGCTAAAGCTGCCCCTAAACTGTGTCCTGTGGCTACTATTTAAGCATCCTATTTTTTTAAAAATAAATAATTAAAATGAATTTTGCCATATTTGATTACATTATATCTCTGCTTGTATTCTTAAATCAACTAGTTAGCCTGCGATTTCAATTTTTAATAGGCATTAAAAAATCCTTTACTAATTTTGCAGTTTTCACAAAATTGGTAGTTAATCTTAAGTATATCTAAGTCAATCAGCACATTCTTTTTATCAGATAAAATAGAACCTCTAAAAACAACTAAGATTTAATTCTTTTAAGGCTAGTACCCAATATAACCAAATAAATTCTACTCATAGTCATTCATAAATTATACATCTGATAATTCACCACTTCTTTCGCATATTTTACCACAATTATATGGGCTTAAATTATCTGAGTTGCAATAGCTAGATAGTGAATAAGCTGCTAATTAAATACTTTCTGTTTCATTGTATTAAATACATTGGCTGACAGAAACCAAAGTTAGTAAAATTAGAATTTTGATCATCTTAGTCAAATAGTTTTGTTACTAATTATTATCAATTAAATGCCTAAATTTGATAGAAAAAAAAATTAAATAGGAAAAGCAATTTTTAAATGTAAATAGATAGTACTAATCAATATTTTAATTAGT
This sequence comes from Tetrahymena malaccensis 436, assembly GCA_000231845.2. Classification (NCBI taxonomy): domain Eukaryota; phylum Ciliophora; class Oligohymenophorea; order Hymenostomatida; family Tetrahymenidae; genus Tetrahymena; species Tetrahymena malaccensis. The sequence goes on along the minus strand of JH719947.1, from coordinate 219,015 downwards.
AATTCAAGAAACTTTCTCACATATTTCCTTAAAAGTTCTAAAAACTCTCTACATTATAAATTTATAACATAATAATTTATTAGATAATCTAAAGTCAAACTCTGTATATTCTTTTACATAAATATAGAGTTAGCTTTGATGTGTGGCAAAAAAATAAAAATAAATCTAAATTAAGCAAGTATAAAAATTTTTAATAACTTAGAAAAAATTATTTCAACAAATTAACTAAATTAAATACAATTATATTAGCATAAGATAAAAATTAATTTTTCTTAACTTTATTCTATATTATTAACATTAGGATTCATTTAATGTTGATTTTGATTTTCTATTAAGATTTATGATCACCTAATTAACTACTTTTTGTAGAGAATCTCTGTTTTTAAAATAAATTATTAGATAATCTAAAATAAAATTAATTTCACTTATTTTTTGCATCAATATATTTATTAATTTACCTAAAAAATAAAAAGATGTCTATCTTAAAAAAGTATAAATAATCTTTAAATATTGCATAAAAAACATTTCTATAAATCTAATAAATTCATTGTAAAATATATATTTAAAACAATCAAAACATAGAAATTAAATTTTAGTTAAATTGATTAGTTGTTATAACAATTATTTATTTCTGAATACATATTAGGCAATGCTGACTAATTTTTGTAGAGAATCTCTGTTATTTAATTCAAAATAACGCTAACTTAAACTCTACCAAGTATTTTATTTTATAAAAAATATTATCAATTTTCATCATACATGGTTTTTTGTTTAATTTTTATGGAAAATTTAGCTTCACATATCTTATTTTTTAATGTAATTCAAAATTTTTGAATAAACTCACTATATTTTATTAATAGACTTAGGACATTGAAGGTAATTTAAGTTCTATGTTTTAAGGAATTATCAAATTTTAAAATGCCCATTTACTCTCTATTTCATTTTTCAAAATTAAGTTTTTAAAATCTATTTTAACTCTTAATAATTCAAAATTCTTTTATATTAGGTTTGTGTTATTTTATTGCAAAGGTGAGATATTATTTAATGATTTTTCAGCTTCTAATTTACAAAATTTGAATCTATTTAAACCATTTCTTTTTAATTTTATATCAAAATACTCACTACTAACTAAATATAGAAATGGCAAATCTTAATGTAAATTCATTAAATAAAGGACTAAAAATGAATCAAGCATTAAAGAAAGTTCTTAAAGCTATTATAATTATTTGATAGATTCTCTAATAAATTATATATCATCTTTTGTTATAGCTACATCAGTAAAGGTTATCTTGAGTTTTTATAATTAGCTTAAATGACGTAATTATGAAAAAATATTTCTAAACTATTCTTTCTAAATGTTTTATTTTTATAAATTTAATTCAAATATGACAATTTATTAAATATTAATAAGACTTTAAAGGAAGACATCTGCTCCATTAATAAAAAATTGATTATTTTTTTTAATTTAAAGATTAAAAATTTTATCTATTTTTAGTTTTCCGACCTACTCACTAAAATATTAAGCAGATCTACTATCTAATGTTGATTCAGGAATTTAAAGTGTCAGTTTTTCAAGATTCAAATAGCATATACCTTCAAAAAAAGTTTTTATCTGTAATAAATCTTCAGATTATTAAAAATTTGAACTCACAGTAAGTTACTTTAGATTCTGAAGGTTTTTAAGGGATTATTAAAAAGCTAAAGTTTAATCTAAATTCATTTTTTATTAACTTTTAAGTATAATTCCAAGTTTTTCAAGTTTAGAAAGAGTTTTTATAATGTTGAATAATTAAATCAAATTAACTTCTTGTTCAAAATGATAAAAATTAATTCTCAATACCTTCAAATTACTGCATATCAACTAATCAATTTGAAGTTTTTAAATACTATTTTCTCCATTATTATAGTCATCATAATAATATGAAATTTTTAGATTGCTAACCGACCTTAATTATGATAGAAATTAATTCAAATTTACTTATTTGTAAGATCCATCAAACTAATAACTTTTAATTTTAAAATTAGTTTCTTTTAAATTAGAATAGTAATTTATAACATCTTAATTCACAAAGCTTTCAATTAAATTCTACTGTTTTTATTCCTATTTTATTTTTCCACTTTCTAATTCATTTTTTAATTTCTATTCTCTTTCTTATTATTCTTCTTTCATAGATTTAAAATTAGCTTAATCTTCTATTTCTTAAAATATTTCTTTATCAATTTTTTATTTTGTATTGTCAACTTCTTCTTTTTCTTTAAATTCTTCACATTTAGCGTCTTCATCATTTTTATTTTGATTTATTTAGTCTGTTTTTTCATGCTCTTATTTTTTTACTTCTAACTCTTTCACTTCCTCTTCATACATTTCTTAAAATATTTCTTAATGAATTTTTTATTTTGTATTGTTAGCTTCTTCTTTTTCTTTAAATTCTTCATATTTATCACATTCATCATTTTTATTTTGATTTATTTAGTCTATTTTTTCTTGCTATTATTTTTCTACCTCTTTCTCTTTCTCATTCTTATTATCTTCCTCTTCATATTCATATTCAGAATCCACTTCATCTGAATCACTCATGTAAGTTATCTCAGATATATAAAGTGCTGTAAAGGAGAATTTTTATAAATTCTTTAGTTAAGTTACCCCTTTGATAAGTTGGAAAAAATGTATGATAGAAATTTCTTCCTATAATTATAAAGTTAATTCCTATATACCTTGGAATTTAATTAATTAATTAGTAAATCCAGTTATTTCTTCAGGTGATTCAAAAGAATCAATAGACATTTTTAATTAAGGGAATATCAAACCTTATACATCTTTTAGCAAATCAAATATTTATTGGATAAAATGCAATGGAATGAACTTATCAAATGAAAGTGATAATCTTTTTACACTTTTAAATAAATTAACTTGCTTGAAAATTCCAAGCATTACTAACAAGCGTTCATTTCTTTTTTCTTAAGCAAAATCTTAATTTAGATTAAGAATTTGTAAATATCTCTCTAAAGATTCGCTTTTTGGACTCTTATAAGTGTTGTCTTTTACAACAAAAGAAAATTCTTACAGGTTAGGCAAGTTAACTTCATTAAAATTCAAAAGATCATAAATATCAAAGATCTTCAAAAAACTATCTTTAATTTTTATTTTTAGATCCTAAAGTTTTGTTAGTTTTTTTATTGAATTTATCACTTCTTTATGAATGTTTCTATCTCCTATGTACCTATATAATGTAAGTGAGAAACTCTCCAACTGATCAAGCTAACAAAAGCATTTCCCTATTATATCTGGCTCATATTGTTTGATATTATTAAAAACGCTTAATTTTAAGTTTAGAGACCTCAGATTTTGTAGTGAGTTGAGACCTTAAATTAGCATTTCTCCATTGTTTTATCCAAACTAATTTCCTTAATTAATTTTCAATTTTAGATGTTGAAGTGTTTATATTTTTTTTAAAGCTTCAAACATTTTTGATATTCCTCTCTCTCCTAAAAAAATATTAGCGCCTATACAAATTGAAATGCTTCTTAAATTTTCCATTTAAAAGCAATAATTTTAAAATCTAGCCATTAAATTTTAAGGGTTTTAAGTTTTGTTTGTAAAAAATGAAATTTCAGGTAAAGATTTACATTTTTATATTTCTATTTCATTTTTTTCTTCAGAAATAAAATCTGTAAGAAGAATTTTTTTTATTTTTTACTTTTCCTCCATTTTTATTTATTATGATTTAATTAAATTTTTGTTGACTAAAAATAATAAATAAAATATTTATTAATTTATATTTTATAATAATTATTTTTATTTAAATTTTAAAAAAATAATTTTAGCTTTTAAACAAGTTAAAATATATTAATTTGTTTTTTTTTTAATTATTGAAATAAAATTAAAAAAGAAAAGTATGGGTGGTTATGTTAACTACAATATTAATAATAATTACAATTTAGAAATTATAAGTATTGATTTTGTAAATTTCTAAATAATTTAGATTGGAATTATATTAATTCTAAAATTTTTTTTCATTCAAATAAAAAAATTCGTTTTAGAATTTTAAATAAATTTAATTGATTAGAAATAAAAATGGGAAAACAAGTAAAATAAAATAAAATCGATTTAAATTGTGATTACAACTCTCAAAGCCTGGATTGCTTATTAAGCAATTATTAAAAAGTTAAAGAACTTGCTTTATCATTAAAATATTTTTTAAAAGCTCCAAGTGAAATAAAAAAATTATAAGAATATTTAGCAAATAACAAAGAATTATAAAATATATATGTTTCAATAGGAAAAAGCGTTTTTTAAATTAATGATTACCTTTTTTCACTATTTAGCTCTTTTTAATCTATTCAAAACTTAAAAAAACTTTTCTTAAAAATTGATTAACCTTCCTTGCAAGTAAATACTATTGGTTAATTATTAAGTGTTGGATTAAAAAATTTGAATTCTCTTTAAGAATTAACTTTGGCTTTTACATTTTAACAAAGAAATGATTCTTTTGATAGCCATGGATACAGTTTAAAAGAGGCTTACTAAAATTTAAAGAGTTTGCAAAGTTTAGAGATTATAATGAACTAAGCAATTTAATCTTCAATTTCTTGTTTTTCAGATGGAATCACTTGTTTACAAAATTTAAAAAGCTTTGCTATAAAATTTAAACAATGCTAGCTTACTTCTTAAAATGGAATGGATTACTTTATCAATCAGCTAAGAAAGTTAACTTAATTAGAGTCACTTGAGATAAACATAGATAGATTTAATAAAATGCCTAAACATGTAATTGTAGAATTATTTAAATGTCTTAGCACATTAAGTAATCTGAAAACTCTCAAACTTTACTTATAATATATAGAGATAATGAAGTTAAATAACTTAGGAATCGAAAAAGCTATTTAGAGTCTAATAAACCTAGAACATTTGACCTTCAAAATTAAATTTGGGTAGAATTTAGATGAAATTATTTCATAAGTTACTTGTTTTTAAAATTTGAAAAATCTCAAAGTTCTAAAATTTTTTGTATCTGTATACTGTAACGAGAAAAGTAGCACATAAGAGCAGCACTTTTAGGAATTTGTTAATAAATTAAGTACAATTCAATCTATTGATTCATTAAAAATCAATTTCAGGTCTAACTTTTCTGTTTCTCATAAGATTTTAGAGATTTTATTCAATGGATTAAGGAATCAACAAAATATAAGGTCATTGAAATTTAATATTGATCACCTAATACCTTTTGAAAAAGTTGATAATTAAATGGTTTTACTATTTTAAGATGTTATTAAAAAGCTTTAAAAATTTAATTTATCTATCAAGTTCGCCGAAGAATAATAAGAGGATGAATTCACTTTGAAATTTTGGTCAGAAGTTCTTCAGACAAGCAACTAAATGCAGTAGTTCTTTTTTAATACTAACTCTAAAAGCAAAATTAACATAAAAAGCTTTGGAAATATGATGAAAGATTTGTCTAATTTGAAAAGCTGTTCTCTAATTTTCTAAGATTCTTAAACTTGGAATGAATTTGATGCTCTTCTAGCAGCTCAAAGCATTCAAAAAATGTAAAAATTAGAAAACTTAACTCTTTTTATGCCTACTTAGCATTTAGAAAACATAGCTAGTCAAGCTCTTATACAAAGCTTGGTTAAATTAACTGAATTGAAAAGCATAGATTTGAAATTGAAAAACCTAAACCAGTAAGGATATTAAAATCTTAGATAAATATTTTAAAATAAACTCTATCTCAAACGTTTCAATATCTGTATTGAAGATAGCCTTTCTTAATAAGATTTGCTTTGTATTTTTGAGAGCATTTCAAATTAAAATGGTTTGAATTTTTTGAAATTATATTTAAAGGCTTAACAAGGAAACTAAAATAATGAAATAATATTTGGTTCAATGGCTGAATGTATTTCCAAGAAAAGTTAGCTAAAATTTTTAGATATTAATTTTCAAACTCATAATTGTAATGCCTCTCACATGAGTGAATTCTTTTCTCGAATATCGTGCTTAAAAAACCTTCAAGAACTTTGTTTATAATTTTATGATGCATATTTTACTGAATAAGACATGATATTTGTTAGGTAAAAACTTTAAAATTTGCAGAAATTAATTTATCTTAAATTTGAAATAAACTCATATGTATCAACTTACATCATCAACTCGTTAAAGGATTTACCATTTTTAAATTCAATTTAATTTGTTCACGACCTTAAAAACTTTCATTTTTCAAGAGCTATTTCAGTCAAAAAATAAATAGAAGGAAATAATGCATATATGTACAATCAATAAAATTAATTTACTATTTCAAATGTAGATCCATTTAAAAATACTATAGTTTAGGTTAAATGCTATTTAGAAAAGAGTCAGCTGCTCAGCATTGATCAACTAAAATATCTAGATTACTGTTTTTCAACTCTAGATATTTTATCAGATGTAGTTATAAGACTAGTCTCTAGTAATTCTATGGGTTAATAGGGTGCTGAATGTTTATTTACTTCAATAAGGTAATTAAGATGCTTGAGTTCTTTATTAATTTTTATAGAAAAAGGAAACAGTATAGGAACATAAAGTGTTTAAGTTTTAGGTTAGAGCATCAAAGAGCTAAAAAATTTAAATAGCTTGAAATTATACTTTAACTCATAAGGAAATGATATATAATGGTAAGAAGGTTGTAAAATAGTAGAGTCATTCTAGCATTTAAAAGAAATAAAATAGTTAGAGTATGAGATATTTGATTGCCAAAATTACACAGTTGAGGGAATCAAATTACTTTTTGATTCAATATCGAATTTGAAAAAAATCGAACAGCTGACAATTAAAATAGGTTTATCTATAAGATTAGAAGACCTAAACTAACAAATAAGTGAAAGTTTAGTAAAGATGCAAAGTTTAAAATTTTTAGGCATAGGATTCGAAAGCGTATTAGATCAAACACCCAATTAACTAAAGCTACTTTGCAGAACATTAAGAAAGCTTTAAAATTTAATATTGATAACTTTAATAGAGAATTATACCAACAAAATTCAAATTCCCAGCAATATATTTAAGCAGCTTAAATTAGTGAGTATTAAAAAGCACTTTTTTGGTTTGGAATATATAAAATTATATTGAATTTATTTATTTATTTCTGTTAGAATTAAATGTAAAATGTTTTTATATAGATAGATTTTAATTTTTTGCAAAAATTTAAAAATATTTAAATTAAGTTAAAATAAAATAAATTAAATAATAATTTACCTAAAAATTAGATTATTTTTTTTAATTTTGAAGATTTAAAATAAAAGTTTTAAAAAAGTCTAAATAATTAAATTAATTAAAAATTAATTAAAATGAATATGCTATTACCTAAAATGAACTAATTCATTTAAAATTTTTGATAAGTAGTCAATCCATGCCTTCTTGTTTAATTTAATATTGATATTTACACATTTAAAAATTTGAAAGGTGGTGAGTATTTACTTTTGAATTTATTTTTTAATATATAATTATTTTATTCTACAAAATAACTTCTAGATTGTTAATATTTTTTGATAAAGAAAAAAGAAAAAATAATTTATTCAATAAAAAATAGGAATAGTTAACGTTTAAATTATTCTGATTAAAATCAGCTCTATTAAAATATCGTATTGTTTGTATCAACTCAATATATTTGAAATTTAAAAAAGAAATAATTCTTTAACTCTAACTGTATAATTTTTTATGAGTAGAAATCCATTTTAAATTAATTATATTTCATTTCAAAAAATTTTAATTGTTTTATAGTTTTTTACTTAATATAAATTTACTTTATTTAAATTACAATTTTATAATTTTTAAAAAATTTAACGTTTACAAATATTTTTATTTTTACTTATTAATTAAAAATTAAATATCCATAGATTTTCAACTTTGAATTTCTTAATCTATTTCATCTTCGATTACTATTAGTTGGATTGTATTTTCATTTGTCTATTAATTTAGAAAATGAAATTCTTATTTTATTTCTTAGTTATTTACTTAATTATTATTAACTTCTTATTCTTTATCTGCTATTTTATTTGGATTCTACTCTAAATTTTAAATAGTTTTATCTTATACTTACAATATCTCTTAAACTTAATTATATGGCGATTGTTCATTTTATTAGTTTAGCTAATTTAACTAAGAAACTCTTTGTGCTTATTTTTTTTACATGCTTTTTTTAAAAAATTATTTTGAAATAATAAATAATAGATATATAAATTTATTTACAAATCAGCCACTTCAAATATATTTCTCATTTCGTCACCTAGATGCTCAATCAATTTTTTATTTATAGATGATTAAGAGTTGCTATTTTATTAAATAAATTATTTATTTTTTAGCAGTATGAAAAAGTTACTCATCTTAGCATTATTTAGCTAATTTTGAATAATGGCTGTAAAGTTTTTGATAAGCTGTCATTTTATCTGGCTACTTCCTAAATTTAAACACAGCTTTGGCGAAGATACCATGTTCTTTAAGACCTATGTTAAGTTTCCTTTATCTTCTTTTGACTTTAGCTAAATTTCTGCTTTATTATTGCTCTTCTTCTTTTATTTATTTGAGATTAAGGAGTTCTTCTTCTTTGTTTAGTTTTATAATTGGTTTAGGGAAAAAGTTAAATAATACCTATTGATCTCCATTAAAAATCAAATTTTTAATTTTGTTGAGTTATAGCTATCTATCAAGTATAGTAAATATATCCAAATCTTCACTAACTAAATCATATGCTTTATTGAGCAATTAGACATCAGGTGTATTGAATATTTTTCCACAAGTTATTTGATTAACAATATATTTGAAATTTACATATAAACTTCTATTTCTGTCAATTATGCTTTTCAGCTCATTTTCTAAAAATTAATTTGGTTATCTAATTTATGTAAGCATTTTAATACTGGTTTTCTTATCATCACATATATAGTTTTTCAAATTTTTATTTTAATTTTATCTTAAGTACTAATGCTTATTGTCTAAATCATTATTATTTAATTATAAATCTCTTTTAGCACCGCCTAAATTAGGCCATTAAACCTTATTTTAACCTTAGTTATCTAATAAATTTTAATTTAAGTTGTCCTTCATATTCATAAGATTTTATAAATCCAACTAGCTTTGTTTATTATTTAAGTTTTATATTTATTTATTTTAAAATATGTTTGAAGTATCTTTTTAATTTAAAATTGTATTTTTATTCTAGTTTTCTTATGAGTTTAAATTATTAATATTTATATTTTCTTCGTTACAAGAATTATTTACTTCAGCTATTTACAAATTAAACTAGTTTGTGTTTTAGTCACTGAATGTATTTTACTTGATGTTGTTTAAATTATCCCAAATACTTTAAGAATTAGATAATTTATTCATTTTTATTAATTTGCTTTATTTGTGTTCAAATTGCTCTTAATCAATAACTTAATTATTTTAAAAATCTAACTAGTCAACTTTTAAATCTTTTTTGTTAGAACTTTCATTCAATTAAAATTAATTTATGCTGATTGGCTATTCAATTTAATCTTCCTTTTTTATTTAAATGAGGGGAGTTGTATTTTTATTATCATTTAATACTGAAACATCATGATCTAAATAGCTTATAGAGGTTTTGTAATTGTTAGCTTTTTACTAATCTAGCTCATTTACTTCTTTTATATCTTACTATTAATTTAAATCAATTTTTTGTATTTCATTTTTATCATCTTAAATTTTAAGAGGAGATGAGTTTTCATCTTTCAATTTAAATTTATTTATGTTATTTCTATTGTTATTAAACATACTATTAAGAACTGAATTTTCCTTTCTACTGCTATTGTTGTCTTATTAACTGAGATAGTTTTTAAAACTAAGATTTTACTTTTTATCACTCTTTTCTATTTATATAGGGATAATTTAATTCCCTTCTTTAATTGGTTTTAAAGGTGAGCCAATTATAGAATTCCTGTTGTTTTTATTGTAGTTTAAAGGTGTTTACTCAATGGTATTATTACGAGTTTGAGTGTTTAATATATCTTTATTAATAAGTGTATCTCTCCTTTTATCCAACTTATATTAAGGGTTATTTTAATCGTAATCTTTAATTTCAAAATCGTATAAACGATTTGCCAACTCGTTGTAAAAAATGTATGTGTTAAATTTATTGACTATTAATAATATTTAGATTCAAATTTTTATTTCTAAAGTAAATAAAAAAGATACAATTTTACCTAAAAAACAGGATACTAAGAAGAAAATTTAACAGAAACCTCCTATGTAACTGATAACTTGATTAAGTTTTAAGTAGCTCTTTTTTGCTAGAGTTGAAAAATTACTCCTTGCAAAAAATATCTCACAAAATACTCCAAAGTTTCCAACAGAATTTTACTGCTGAATATCACTTCTTTAAAATTAAATTAGGCTTTCTGTATGTGATGATTCAATAGGAAATATGCTCTCATCAGTAACGATTGTTTGTTCATTTAGGTAAACATTTGCAGTTGTATACATCTAAAGATTTAAAATGCATTTTAATTTTCATTTGATTGACATAATTTATATTTTACTAAAGATTGCTAAACATTAAAAATTTGTGAATCTAAAAAAGATGTTATTGAGCCTGTAGCTTTTTCAGGATTTAAAATATTGTTGGATATGAGAAATCTAATCCTAGATCCCTAATTCTGGCTAGCTTTTATGATATCTGGTTGTTCACAGATAGGATTCCATGGTATAGTGGGATTTAAAGTTGAATTAACACATTTACTTATTGAAAACTTAATAAATTGAAAGTCTTCGTTTTCATATATTCCTCCAATATAAAATTTTTAGTTTTTTCTATTAATTAAATAAGTACTTTTTGAAATTTTACAATTTGATAAAGATTTATTACTAGAGACAAAGAAAATTAGAAATATTCTGCTTATAAAATGATTCAGTCCAATTGAATTGATAGCTAGGGAGATTAATAAAATGGTCAAGCGTGCAAGGTTCTAGGTAGTATGGTATCTAAATTTTTTTTTTTAAGAGAAAAGAGTTTTTTTTTTAATTATTTTACCTTTTTTTAAGCTACAGTACCATTTTAAAACCTGTGATAAATCCTTTATTCAAATGTAATATTAATCATTGGCCTGGCTATAAAATTTTATTAATCATATTACACAGCAATCATAAAATTATCACTACTAAGCTCAAGCAAAGATGGTTTAGTACTGTAATTTACAGATTTTACATATGTTACTTATGCTTTTGGGTTAGTTTAAAGGTTTTTACATCATAAAATTGTCTGAAAAGTATAAAAAATTTACTTTTTTAGAAAAGATTAGAAACCTATGTAATATTAGAATGAATGAATGAATGAATTAATAAAGAAATTGATTTGTAAGAATAAATTTTAATAACAAATAGTAAATATATATTTATGTCTGAAAAAAATTACAGTGGAAAAACAAAGGATAGATAAGAGGAACAAGCAAAAAATGGTTGTAATCCCTCCAAAAGATGTCTTATATTAATTTTCCTTATTATAATTCAAACTTATTTAGGTGCCGAAAATATCTAATTCTTTTAAAAAGTTAAATATTCTCTAAAAATTGCTCATTTCTCTTAGCTTATTTTTTAATCTTAGTATTTTTTGATTTTTATGATAATTATAAAATATAGATTTACTACCATACATTAAGATTTGATACTATGCAAAAATTTAGTAGACTTATCATATTTTTGATCATGCTGATCTACTTCTTTTATTTTGTAATCTTTTAAGTCTAATTATTTTAAAATAGAAAATTTAAATTTAATCTAATTTGAATATCATTAATTATTTAAGCACTCATTTCTAATTTATTTTAAGAAATAACCTTTCTTTATTTAGTAAAACTAGTAAAATAAAATACTTTTATTTTTTTATCTAAATTATTTAATACTTAAGTGCTTAAACTATCTATTAAAAAATATATTTTAAGTATTGTAGGAAATTTTAAAAAAGTTAAAAAATTAAAGATTATTTGTTTTATCCTAATATTTATTGTTTATTTAATTTAAAATTTTAGAATAAATTATTTTTTTTCTTAAAAATTTATTAAATTTTTTTACATTTTGATGAAAATATTATTTTAAATTGTTTAATAAGTAACATCGCTCATCTTAATGATTTTAAATATATATATTTATATTTAATTAATTTCTATTAAATATTATTTAATAATACATAAATAGTAACAAATTTTACTAAAAGTACATATTTTAGCAATTTATTATTTTACAAAAATTACTTATTCATATTTTTTATTGTTATCAGTTAGCTAATCCATATTTTCATTATATTTTTTAAACATAAATTATTTCATAGAAAAAATATATCAATTTATGTTTGAGTTTTAAATATTTTATGTTTGTTATCCTTCAGTTTCTATCTCTTTTTTTACCTATTAATTATTTGAATTGTCATCTTAGATTTAAATCTCTACATTATCAATATCTTGATTATGTTAAATATTATTTGACTTGTCTTTATCATTATTGGTTATTTATATAGAAACATCGTTCTATTCATTTTTATTTTTGTTTTAACTACTCTAAATTGATAAATCATTAAATGTGATCAGCTTTGAACTATTTTAATCTCCCTATTGTTAATTGCTTTCAGTAATTTTATGCAAGTTTTCTAAGTTGATATTTTGTTCTGTGTGAATGTCGTCACTTTCTCTAATTGACTATTTTCTTTAAATAAAGAACTATGATAATGGTTGTTATTGAACCTATTTATTATTCTCATGTGGTTTCTAATCCATTCTTTTATTATATTTTCATAATTTTAAATTATCTTTTAACTTAAGAATTATTTTACTTTATTGCCACTTCAAATATATTTCTCATTTCATCTCCTAAGAGTTGTATCAGTTTCTTGTTCATTGCTGCTTCTAGATTACTAATAATTTACATTATTATTACTTTGATAATATAAATAAAATAAAAATATTTACTTTGTTTCACAATTTTTAGCTAGCTTTTAATAGTGATTAAATAACCTTTAGTAGTTTGACATGGTAGAATTTTTCCCCTTTTTGAACTTTACAATTGCTTTTGCTATCGTTCCAATATGTTTAAATGAAATATTTAACTTCTTTTTTTTTTTTTGTACTTTGTTCACACTTTATTCTAAGTCTATCTGCTCTTACTTGATTTATTTCATGCTAAGCACAGTGTTATCCTTGTTTATAGAAATAATAGGCTTAGGGAAAAAATTAAATAGAACTTGTTAGTCCTCATTAAAAAATAATTTTTTCATTTTTTCGACCTCCTTTTATCTATCCAAAATTGTAAAGATATCTAGATCTTCACTTACTAAGTTCTTAGCTTTGTTTATTAATTTTACATGATCACTTTTAAAAAATTTTCCACAAGTTAATTAGTTGATGATATATTTAAAATTAAGCCATACTTTTTTTTCCCTATTAATAATAGATTTGAATTCTTTCTCCAAAAATTATTCAGCAGCTCCACCAAATTTTTATTAAACAATTTTAGTCATGCTGCGAGTTGTGTGGCCAAACGAAGAAATTGTTCTTCTGACTAAGCCCTTTGGGGTACTTTCACTTTAATGATATAAATTTTTCCTTGAAGTTAATAACCCAATATTATTATTATTATTCATTTAAGTATCTAAAATTTCTGACTATTTTCTTTCAATAAATGGCTCTGTTTATTGAATTTATTTTAAATTATCTGAAATAATTTTTGTTCCATTGAATTTTTAAATTCTATTGGATGAATTAAATTCGTTTTTTACTTATAAATCTTGATTGAATTCCTCAAATTAATTAGTATCCTTTTTCGTTTATTATAATTAATTTGTTTAGTTTACACTTTCAATTTGAATTGATTTTTCCTGATTAAAGCTTAATTTTCGTAAGCAATTTGATTGATTTTTTATGTCAGCATTACTACTTTCATAATTTTAAATGTCATTTGGAGTTTATTTTTAATTAATTTATAAATCCAAAACAAAATCTTTATTTTGAGTATTATAATACGGCAGCGTTATTTCTTTTTCAGATTGTATTTTCTTCATCTACTCTAAAGGAGTATCTTATTCAGCAGTTGTTTAAATGTTAAAAGAGTCTTTGTATCTAGCATTTTAAAGAGTACTACCAGTCAAAATATTTTTATTGAGCTGAATATTCGAGCTTGTAAATTTTGATTGTAGATTATAATGAGACCAACTACTCTTTTAAAAATTCTATCCATCATTTTACTAGTTTGATGGTGAACTATTTTAAATCTAAAATGGAGTTTATAATCGATGATTGCTATCTAATTTATTTGATTTTGTGCATTTACTGTCTTAATCTTCACCAAGATCAAAATCATATAATTTATTTGCAAGCTCTATGCAGAAAATATACCCATTATATTTGCTTACTATTAATGATTTACAGATATTTAATTAAAAATCAGGCTTAAAATATTTACCTAAAAATGCAGAAATCAAAATGAAAACCTAACTAAACCCTCCAATATAACTGACCACCTAAACCAGCTTTAAATAACTTTTATTAGCAACAGTTGAATAATAGCTTCTTTAAAAATATAATTCGCAAAAATTTGTAAAATTTCCTACTGCATTTTGCTACCAAGTTTCACTCCTTCTGAATTAAAGTAGATTTTATGTTTCTAAGTCTTAAATTGGAAATACACTTTGGTCAGTAATAAGAGTTTGTGAATTTATGTACAAATTAGCTGTTGTGTACATCTAAATTTTATTTTAAATCCAATACAATGTTTAAATAGTCTATAATATATTTACTTTTCCTTGTTGGATATTAAAAATTTGAGAATCAAGAAAAGAAGTAATTGAGTTAGTAGCCTTTTCTGGATTCAATATATTGTTTGAGATGTAAAATCTTACTCTTGAATTTTGTAATTAGTTTGTTTGCACTACTTCTGGTCTTTCGCACACTGGTTTCCAAGGATTATTGGGATTAAAATAGGTAGAATTGACACAATATGTTACAGCGAATTTTAAAAAATAATAGTCTTAGTTTTCAAAAATCCCTCCTATTTAATATTTGATCCCCTTTCTTAATTAAAAAAACTTTAAATATAAAAATTTTAATATTTAATCTACGGTAAGCACAAAAAATTCTATAAATTGTCTAGTTGAAAGGTGTATGTCCAATTAAAATTGTAGCTTGGTAAATTTCTAAAATGGTCAAGAGTGCATGGTTCTAAATAAATTGTAGTCTATTATATTTTTTCATAAATAAACATTATTCAAAATTATTTGCAAAGGATAAATTACATTTTATGAAGAAGTTGTACCATCTAAATTTCTATGATAATGCTTTTGTTATAACGTGATATTAACATAAGGTCTTTAAATAAAGTTAGGTTAGTCATATTAAACAGCTATCATAAAATCATTATGATCAAACTCTAAAAGAGATGGCTACACACTGTAGTTCTAAGATTAGACAAAGCTCACTTAGGCTATTTTAAAATTCTATCAAAAATTAAATTTCTACGCTGATAAAAATTACTCTTAGCAAATAAAGTTTGTATCTATTTTTTAAAATTTCAAAAAATAATGATATCTAGTCAAAGTCTAACTAAAAAATCAAGTTGGAAATTTTGCAAATTCCTAAAATAATTAAAAACGCTCAAGTATAAAACAACTAATTAGCGAAATTTTTAGCTTGTCTATCTTAGTTTATGGAAAATTTTATAGATAATTCAGGAATAATGTTTAGAAAATTAGTATTATTACTGTAGAGATACAAAGAAGTATGATGATACATATACAACAAATCGTAACAGTGCCTCCAAAATAAGTTCTATATTGATGGTCTTTATTATAATTTAATGAGACTGGAGTGCCAAAAATATCTATTTCCTTTAAAAAGTAATATGGAATATAATTTTTAAGCATATTTCTACAGAAGAATAGCTGTTTTGTAAGACTTCTAATATTAAATTTTTTCTTATTTTTTTTAGAAAAATTGAATAATCTTTAAAATGCTAAATAATTAGATTATTTTATTGAATATCTTTGTAGTTATTACGATTTGATTAAAAATAATATTTATTCTTAAATTGTAATAAACATTTTAAATATATTAACTTTAAACAATTTAAAAAACTTTTATTGTTTATTTTTTTAGTTTAATTAAAAAAATAAAATTATTTTTAGTAATTAGCTGACAAAATAAAAGTCTGAAATATAAATATTTTTAAATTTAAATAACATATTTGATCATTCAAATTTATAATTTTATTTTGTAACATAATAGAGTTGATTGAATTAATCGATTTGAAATTATTTATTTTAAGAGTAAGAAAATTTAGTAAATAAATATTAAAGACTTTCACAATAGTTAGTTGCTTCTTGTCTTGCATTCTTAATTAAAACTAATAAAAATACTGTTTATTTAAATTTTGAAAAAAAAGAACCAAAAACATTTCATATAAATAATATAATAAATAGCTTATCATGCAAGAGATGCAAATAACAAAAAGTTGAAATAATAAATTTATTTATTATACATGAGAAGCAAAAATAAATACACATAATAATTTTCACTTATTTTGTTTATCATTATAATCTGATATTTGTTCTTCCGAACTGTTGTTATCTAATTAAATAAGAATGCTACCAGGATCTATGATTTTTTAAGTTGTAGGCTCATTTTATTAACTTTATATGGCATTTTGCTTCATCCATTCTTCAAAAATACCTGAATGAATGCTTTTTGGCTTTAACTACTACTAGTTATTTTCTATTATTTAATTATTTTCTTAGATATTTTGATTTTAATCAGTGTTAAATTAATTTTCTGTTTTTTAAGATCTTAAATTCTTCATAAATATTTCTGACTAAAGCCTATTCTAAGGAGTCATGCTACTTTCTCTTGGTCTTTCCTACATTCTAGTTTTAAAATAAATTTAATTATTAAAATATATTATTTTGTCATTAATTTTACTTTTTGGCAACTTCAAAAATACTTCTCATCTCATCTCCTAGAAGTTCAATAAGCTTTTTATTTAACGCCTGCTGATGATTACTTTTAATTAAAAAAAGGTTACTACTTAAATCAAAATAATATAAGAAAAAATATAAACTTACTTAACATCATTTTCTTTAGAAAGCTTCAAGTAGTGATTAAACAATTTTTAATAATTTGAAGTCGTACCTATTTTACCCTTTTTAAATTTCGTAATTGCTTTAGCTATAGTCGCTAAATATTTAAATGAAATATTGAGCTTACTCTTCTACTTTTCAACTTTCATAATACTCTTTTAGAGATCGATTTATTCTTACTTAATTGACTTTAAACTGAGAACAGTATTATCTTTAGTTACTGAAATAACTGGTTTAGGGAAGAAGTTAAAAAGAACTTGCTAGTCTTCGGTGAAAAATAATTTCTTCATTTTCTCCAATTCCTTTTGTCTATCAAGAATATTGAAAATATCTAAATCATCTCTTACAAGGTTTTTAGCTTTCTCTATTAACTTAACATTTGGACTATTAAAGAATTTCCCACAAGTTAATTAATTTATGATGTACTTGAAATTTAGCCTGATTTTCTTTTCTCTTTCAATTATTATTTTAAACTCCTTTTCTAAAAACTGTTCAGCGGCTCCCCCATATTTTTATTAGATTATTTTTGTAATATTTCTAGATGAAGCTCCGAATGATGAGAATGGTTTAGCACCTTAGATTTACGGAGTATTTTCAGTATATTGAAATAGACTTTTTCTAGAAGATTAATTGTACTTCATGATACTTCTTTAAGTCGGTAAGATGTCAGATTACTTTTTTTCTAGGTAAGAATCAGCTTTTGTTAAAGATTTTAAGTAACCAGAAAAATTCTTTTATTCTTACTCAGTTTAACCTTTATATTTTTGTGTGTTATCATTCTCTAGGTTATTATTTTTATTCAAATTATTTAAGTTAAATTCATCATTTTACTTTGTAAGTTAATCAAAATATATTTTTTCTTATAAATTATTAATTTATTTAGTTTACATTATTTAATCGCAATTTCTTTAGATTTCATTATTTATTGGATATTTTCCTAAATCTTATATTTTGATATTATTTTAATCATTTTGAGTAATATTATTCATAGGATTATTTTATTTACTTTAATGATTGTAATTTGTATTTTCGTTAAAAAAGTCGGTTTTGTAGTACTATTATCCTAACCCTTTTTCCATCAAAACTTACCTAATTTAATCCAAAGGAACTAATTATACATCGTTTTGTGAACTCTATTAAAAAAATTATGAAGGTTTAATTGTAGGTTAGCTTTGCAAATTACTAAAATTCTTAGTCGTTTACATCTTACAGATCCCTTAAATATTGTTTAATGTCTGCTTTGTTTCTAAGTTTTAAGTTTATGAACACTGAATCTAATTAAATTTTTTTTCTTCATACTCTTAAAATTCTCCATTCGTTTATTTGAACATAGTATGTTACTCTGTTAAAGATTTTTTACTTTTATAAAGATTGTGTTTATTTCCATCAAAATTTGGATTATTGTTTTAATTAAAATCATCAGGCATATCAAAATCATATAATTTATTTGCTAATTCAATGGCAAAAATATATCCATTATACTTCCTTACTTTATTAAATTTGTAAAAATGTATGGTGAAAATCTACCAAAATAAATAATTTTACCTAAAAATGCAGATATTAGAATAAAGACTTAACTAAAACCTCCAATATAGCTGATTACTTAAACTAGTTTTAAGTAGCTCTTGTGAATTACTGTTGTGTAATAGCTTCTCCTAAAATAAATCTCGCAAAATATATCAAAACTACCCACAGCAGTCTGCTACCATGTCTCAGATAATTTATATTGCATTAAATCTACTTCATTTGTATCTGGTAAAGGAAGTATGCTTTCATCTGTAATTAATTTTTGTTAATTCAAATAAACGTTTGCAGTGGTGTACATCTAATTCGCATTATATAAAATTAAATTCATCAAAAGAAGATATTATATAAATTCATCTTACTATGCCTTATTGAACATTAAAAAGTATAGAATCTATGTAAGAAGTTATTGAATTTTCTGCTCTTTCTGGGTTGAGAAAATTATTTGAAAGATAAAACCTTATCCTGGAGCTCTCATTTTGATTTGATTTAACAACACTTGCGCTTTCACAAACTGGGTTCCATGGTTTTAGAGGACTAGCTGTTGAATTCACACATTTAGTAACAGCGAATTTAATAAAATAAAAATCCTCGTTTTCAAAGATTCCTCCAATCTAAAATTAAGTTCCTTTTCTTATTTTATTAGTAAAGCTTAAAGTTTGTATTTATCTATTTAGAATTTACTTAAGACAAAGAAAGTCTTATAGATTTTCCAATTAAAAAGTATATGTCCAATTTTAACCGTAGCTAGGCAGATTAATAAAATGGTCTAAAGTGCAGGGCTCAAGTGGTATAGATGTCTATAATTAAAATATGACATCTTGAACATAAAATTAAATTATAATTATTAATATTTACTTTATTTTTTACAGTTGTCCCATCCATTAACCTATGATAATGTCTTTATTCAAATGTTATATTATAATAAGGCCTCTTTACAAAATTGGGCTAATCATATTAAACTGCAATCACAAAGTTTGTATGATCGAAATATAAATTATCTGGCTAAACACTATACGTAGTAGATTGAACAAAAGTAACTTAAGCTAAGCATTAAAATATATTATAATCTAATTAATGTTAAAAACTAATATAAAATTACATTTCTCAAAAAGCGTCTTGACCTATTTATATAGAAGTTAATATCAATATTAAAGATTTAGAAGTAACCTAAAAAATTAAATAAAATGTTCATCAATTCAGAATTTTTAGAAATCTTATTGATTTAAAATACGAATTTATATCCATATTTACTTTAAATTTGTTAATGCTATTAGTTAAAAGATATTTTAATTGTCTAAATCGAAAATTAAAAAAATGATTGATCAAACAATAAATTAATTGTAAAGATCATGTTTCAATAACATATTAGAAATAAATGGTAATTACAGTTGAAAAACAGAGTAAGGATATAAAAACGATGCAAAAAGCAGCAATGATACCTCCAAAATAAGTTCTATATTAATTGTCTTTGTTATAGTTAAGACTTATTTAAGTTCCGAAAATATCCATTTTCCTTAAAAAATAGTAAGGCATAAAAGAATCAATCATTTTTAAAGTATAAATTATATTGCTGTTTTTCTTATTTTCTTTCTTTTTTTTTTTTGATTATTTTTTATATAAAAAACTAATATTTTTAAATTAATATTTAAAATTAATCTTCTCTCTAATATTAAATCAATATTTTTTATCAAATCAAAAGAAATTCATCATCCAGGAAAGAATTTAAGAGTCCAAATTAATTTGCAAATTATCTATTTTGAGGTAAGTAATAACAACAAAAAGTATGAATTATTTCAAAATATTTTTTTTAAATGTAGTTGACATTTTTACTTACCTTAAAATTAAATTATCTAAAAAAATGAATATAATTCGTTACCTTATATATAAATCGAGTATTTAATTAATTGTAAATTTAAATAATCATTAATAATATTAGTTATAAAATCAAAAATCTTTGTAGAACATTATTCATTTAACAAATATTTTTAGATTTGCTTTGATCATTATTATAAGTGATCTAACTTTATAAATAAAATTTGATACTAAAAAATAATAATAAGATTTATTTCTTTTTAAATCTGAATATAATTATACTGGAATAAATTCTAAATATACTTATTTAAAATTATGAAATAACTTTTCTTCAATAAATCTTATTTATTAACTTAATAATTTATTTTTCTTTCAGTTTAAGAAAATTGCAAATTAAGCTTTGAATAAATAATAAAAAAACATATTTTGATAAATTGATCAAAGTTTTATCACTATTTATTGATTCTATCAAAGTAAAAAGATTAACCACGCAATTATTTCATAAGATATGGATTAACTACACATTTTCAGATAAATTGAAAATTTAATAAGAAGAATAATTTGTTAACGAATTTATTAATAATTTAAGTAGAACTATTAGTATTACCTCATTTAAGTAATTAATATAATATTCATCACATTATTTAAATATTAATTTGCATCAATTTAATTGTGATAAATAAATGTTTTAATTTATAAATTTAATAAATTAATTTCAAATACCTTAAAAATGTTTTATTAAATTTTTTTATTTTTTTCTACGATATGATTGAAATTAATTTGCATTATTTGATAAAAAATAATGAAATGAATTTAGTAAAATAAATATGGAGAAAAAGAAGATTGTAGGTAATTAAAATAATTAATATTAATGAAGTATTAAATTTTCTTATTCAACGTTTATACATTATTCAAAAAGGAAAATATAAATTTTTAAAAAGGCATTCTTATGTTTTTGAATAAAAATGATAAATAACATGTTCGGTATGATTAATTACATAAATAGTTCATGTAAAATTATTAGATAAATAATAATTAGCACATGTATGATCTGTTAATGAAATCAATAGAATAGTTAGTTAAAAATCACTTTTTAGGAAATAGTAAATACCTTTCTTTTGTTTTATTAAACTAATAATTAGGAAAATCAATTAGGCATTAATTAAAAGTTCCACTTCTTAAGAATTATGAGAAAAATTCAAGCTATTAAAATAATTATCATTTTAATTAATTACATAAATGCATGTAATATAGGTTGTAGCGTATGTGATAGTGCAAATTTTTGCTAATAGTGTGAAGCAAGTTTCGATTTAGATTTTAAAACAGGTATATGTATTTTTAAAGGATGCAAGGATAATCTCTATTATTAAATTAAGGACACATCTAAATATGGAATTTGTTAAGCAATTTGTGATTAAGGTTATTAAAATGATATTAGATCAAATTTGTGTGTCAGCTTGGGGTAATGCTCATATACTTTTAACTCATAAACAGGAATGAGTTCAATTTTAGAGCCAATAAATAGGTTATAACCATTAAATAGCTAATAATTTATGTTGGTTTACTCATCATATATAAATATTTAACAATTATCAACTGGGAGATATGTTCACACAATGCCATTTTTAGCTAATCTAAATTATGTAGTGTACTTTTAAGGCAGTTTCTACATTTTTCTACTTGACAAAACACTAGTGAAATGGAATTTCGAAAGTAACATTATGGAGTCTTTTGGTTTTAACATTCAAGGGAATGTAGACAAAAATAGTTTAATAACATAAATTAGTTAAAAATACTCTATACTAATAACCTTTGATTAAAAAGCCTAAAAAACATATATTACATTATTGTTAGATTAATCTTCGCTTGTGAATTATAATTCGACAACTAACATTGATAACTCATTAAATTAGAGTTATTATTTTTGCGATGACTTTATTTTTTTGTCAATCATCAATGCAGGTATTTAAATATAGTAAATAATTATTAACTAAGGTCATTAAATTACTCTATAATAGTTTACTAATAATCATTTATGTAATTAATTATCTGGACTTAGTATTTTGAAAGCAATTCAATATAAAAATGAATAATTTATAGTTGCTTTGCAAAACTAATCTTACTACTTGATATTAGGAAAGTCTACATGCCAGCAACTATAATTATCTTAAGTAATTACAAAAATTTATGAATTAAATTAAGAAACTAATAATTATTACATACTTCAACTATAAACAATAATCTAAATTCTAGATAGTAATTTAAATTAAATTGCTTTAGTTTAAAGTTAAGGTTTAATAACTGATTCTCTAACTATCATTTTTTCTAATTAATTGATAGTAGTAGTACTGATTAATAATAATTAGCAATTACAATTATTTAACTTAGACATTTAGAGTTAATAATTATAATAGACATTCTCATAATAGCTCAAAGAAATTTAAGCTCAAAAATTATAGTTAGTGTCATAAAATGTTGATGATGTCAATTAAAAGAATTCATTTTAAATTATGGTGTATTATAAGTATGTATAATCATTCACATTCGATTTGATAGGAGCAAAAAATATTTAATTAAGAAGTTAATATTTCCTTAAGCCATTCTAAAGAAAAACTTAAGACTCTCATTCAGCTATTCAATCTGTAGATTCTAATGATAATAGTAATTTAGTAACTTTCTGCACTTCTGGTGGATAAGTCTTGACATGGGATTACTCATTACCAATGTAACCAAAGCTATTAGACTCTTCCTAAATTTAAAACTCAGGCTCTTTGAAATCAGTTTAATTTTTAACTGACAATACTGTTTTAATTTTATCTGACAGTAATATTCTAGCTTTTGATGTTATTCACTCTTAGGTCTTATAAATGTGGCCATTTTTGAATCCTAATTCTAAAATGGTGAATAAATTTGCCTTCTCTTTAAACGGTTTTTCTTATTTATTGTACGACTCTTGCTTACATATTTATGATTCAAGCTTTATACTCATTTTATAAAATTGCTCTTCATTTTTTGACGATGAAATTATTTAGGCCAAACTAGATACATCTTTTTATTTGATTATATAGAAAAGATTTATCATCTAAGTATTTAAAGTAGATTTAAATAATTCATAATTAATTCAAAAAGTAAATTATTAAAGCTAAAGTGAAATTTAGATTTGGAAGATTAAGAATTTACCTTTGAGCTATTAGATTAATAATAATATTATTTTTGAATTAGCTGTTTTTTTTTCAGACTAATCATTAATTATTTTTACTGAATAGTTAAATAAAATTTCTACATTTTTAACAATACCTCTTTCTAAAGCTGTTGATATTAGTTTTGTATATGACGATCCATATGACAATATGTACGTAGTAGGAGGATTAAGTAGCTCTAAATCAGCCTTGAAATATACTGCTTATGCTATTTTTAAAAATTAAGCTAATAACTTCTATTAGGTTATTGGTTAAAGTGGATTGAATAAAATATTTCCTGTGTACAAATACCTAAATGGTAATAATCAAATTTAATACGGCATTAAATCTAGCTTAGTTTTGAGTTATTTAACTGCAATCTAAAATTTTAGTTTTAATCTATAAAACTATGAAAACTTTATGGATTAAATATCTATTTCATAGTAGGTTTACATGAGTACTTTTTAGATGATTAAATAATTTGAATTCTTTACTTATGGCGATAGTAATGGATTAATGACTGTAGATACTACTAAAGTATAATTCTATTAGAAAGTTTATGAATTAGACTCTATCTTAATTTAAAAAAATGATTTTATTTAAAATGTTTATTAAAGTTTATAAATGCAAAAATATTTTATCATCAAATCCAATATTGTTGTGTTTAACCTTTTGACAAATGAATTTATTGAGGAAATAAACTTTTAAAATTCTTCAAGTTCTGCTATTTCATTTTTCTAATTTGTGGATTCATCATAAATTATTTGCCTAAAAGATAATTAAATTTTTGTTAAAAACTATTAAACGAATAAATTTTACACTTACAGTGGAATCCCTTATGTAACAAATTATTTATTAGATGGTAGCCTTATTTACCTTTATGGATCAAGTATTACTATCTTAAATCTTTAGTTAAATGAGTAATTAAAATTAATAAGTGATGCTGATAATTCTAAATTTTAATATTGCTTTATCAACACAATAGTTTTGATTTGCAAGCAAGAGTCCTCTCTTATCAAAATACTAAATAAAAGAAATCTTTAAACAGTCATTTCTTTTAATTAAATGTCAATAAGTAGCCAATATTCAGTTTAGGTTGATGATGATTAGTAAAGAATTATTTTATATGCTGAAAATATCGAAGTTTACAATTTTAATGGAGAATTCTAACTCTCCATCTAATCTATAAATTAAAGTATTAAGAATTTATAAATCCATACCAAAGATATTTCTATTCTTTTAACATAAAGTAAATTAATTAAATGCAATATTTTTTAACTATTTAAAATAATTATTATTTAGGTATACAGATTTTTGATAGAATAACTTACAAATTTAGAGGAGAAATTCTAAGTCCAGGAGGATTTAAAATAATTAACTATAGCTATATCCCTTTGTTAAATTAGTTAGCTTTCTACTTAGAATCAGTTAATTTAGGTCAAATTTTTACTGTAAGCTTAGATACCTTGGCAATAGTAATGAAATTTACTAGTACTTATTCTTAAAATTAACCTTCATAACCAGTTACATACCATTACGATAAAGATTAAAATCTATTTATTCTCTTAGATCAAGCAGGTAATTTTATATCAATCGATTATGAGAATTAGTTTTTGGTTTACTAAATTACAAAATTAGTTGAGTATGATAATAAGTCTTAATACAAAATTCTTGGATTTGATTTAGATTTCAAAAATAATTATTTATTTATTTTTTCTTAAACTTAAGTTTTTAAACTATGCTTTGGAGATTTAAATAAGCCTGTTATCAAATTTCAAACTTATAAAAAGAAATTTTTCTCTTAAGTTAATTAAATATAATCAGCTGAAACTAATATTGATGATAACTCTTTTATCATTGCTGGTGATCAGGGTTTGCTGTATAAATATTAAAATACTGCTTTCGAATATTTTTCTTAATTAAATGAGGAAATTTAAGCAATAATTTATGACTAAAATAACTAATTACTTATAATAGCTCTGTTTTAATCTTTGATTGTTTATTAAAATTTCAACTAAAACTCTCTCAACATTCCAAATACTCAACAAAATAGTTATGATACGATTAATTTAAATAGTCCATTTTTGTCTTTTATCTGCAGTGATATTTTTATAACTAAAGATAGATAAATTTATCACTATGATTTTATAAATAAAAAAATTGTTAAATAAATATTACTCGATAGCTCTAAACTGTATATCCGAAAATAAATTTGCTCAACGATATCGAATTATGTTTTCCTTGGTTTAAGTAATGGTGATGTTATCATTTACAAAAGAGATACTTATTAATCGCTCAAAATTTCTTTAATAGAATAGCATCAAGGATAAATTTACAATAATTTACAAATCGGAGAATTGATTGAAACTTCAACTGATTTATGGATATGTTTTCCTAGTAATTACGGAGTTTTCAGGATAAAGCTTTCTGACTTAAGCTACTCTTAAATAATATAATTTAGTGATCTAAAAACATATTACTAATTTAAAAATCTTAATGTAATGATTTTTGATGTTGATCAATTAAATAATAGATTATTCTTAAGTTTTGTTGGTGAAAGCTTACTAAGAGTAATTGATTTCTAAGGTAATCTGTTTTCTTATATTTCTTTACCTGGTATGATGTATAATAAAATAAAAATCAGTAAATATTATATATTAGCTTATACAACTTTCCATATAATGATTTATGATAGAGTTTCTTTAGTGTATATCTCGAGTATCAGAAGAAATAATTTTTATGATTTTATTGTTGATATTGAAGAAGTCTTAGGTTAATATATATTATTATTAACCGAAACTAAATATGAGATGTTTTATATTAACTAAGGTGGTAATGAAGCTAATTTAATGGATCAAATTTAAATTCAAAGTGCAACTTTTATGAAAGTCTCCTTAAATAGTGGATAATAATCTCTTAGTGCTTAAAACAATAGCTTAATTATGTAAGTGTTGCTTCTTTCATAAAGTTAAGTTTATGAATAACGATACAACTTAAAATTTGAAAGTATTCAAGATATAAATAAAGTTTGTACAATAGATATTTCAGTTAATTCTTAACAAGACATTACATTAATTATGGATAACATTAAGCCTGTTTAATATTCAGATATTTACTAAAGAACTATGATACCTGTAAATGACACTAGCAATAACAATCAATGGGATATCTCATTATAAAATAACGATTTAAGAAACATAAATTATAATGGAACTCTTAACAGTAATATTTAAGTGTAGTCAGTATAAACTGCAACATGCTCTTAAAATTTAATGTGCTAGTCTCTCTAAATATATTAAGATTCGTTTTTGTCTTTTAAAAAATAAATTGTTTAAATAAGAGATTTCAACTTTTAATTTTAGTATTTCTAAGGAAATGTTTAATTTTTTAGAAAATCTGAGAAAGTGATATTTGATAATATATAGATTTCATTATAGAATTTAACAAATATTTCATTTCAGTTTAATGATATGAAAGAAGTTATTTTAAATAAAATTAATATAACAAATAATTTAAGATTAGCATCTAATTAAATTAATAGTAAAAATGACTTTTTCTTATTTTTTGAAAATATTTAAGAAGTTTATTTATACAATCTAGTTATCGATAATTAAAATTAAAAGAATATTAGTCTATAAGGTATGATTGGGGCTAAAAATGTGTCTTCTATAACTATTTCGAATTTATCAATAAAAAATTCATACATTTCTGTCTTGATTAATATTGTAGAAGTTCAAAACCTTATTATAAATAATGTTCAAATAATAAATTGCTCATCTACAACGAATAGCTAAAATACTTATATATTAAACACTATAGGTGTTTTTTATAGCAGTTTCTCAGATATTTTTATTCAAAATAACAATAATCTACTATTTATCTTTACGACCAATATAATTTAAGAAGACAGTATTTAAAAAAATCTTTAAAATGATTAAATAATTCTAGCTGGCTTACAAATATTAAATAATTAAATTAAATACTCTAATAGCTAGTCACTTTTATCTATTAAAAATTCTTATTCTTCTATTATAAATACTACATACTAATTTAATTAAGGAAACATAGTAATAAATTAATCAATTAAATTAACTATACAAAGTAGTATCTTTTAATAAAACTCATGCTTAAATGGAGGAGCACTATTTATTAATTCTAGTCAAAATATAATTTAATTATACAACACAACATTCTTTTAGAATTTAGCTTTTGCTAGCGGTGGAGCTATATTCTTAGAAAATGTTAATGCCTAGCTTTAGATGGATAATAAGGTAGTGATATCATAAAATTATGCTCTCATAGGTGGTGGATTAAGATTATTCAATAAGCAGTCTAATTACCCTTAAAAACTGGACCAGGATTATAAAAAATTAATATTTAATAATAATGCTGAATTATATGGTAAGGACTTTGCATCTTTTATTTAAACAGCGACTATTGGAGTTGTTTAAAACTATACAGCAATTTCAACAAATACTACTAATAATAATGTTAATTAAATAAATATAGAATATAAAATCATTTTACAAGAAAATATGAATGCAGCTGATCAATAAAAATATTAAAAAATCCTCTAAATATTTAACTTTTAGAGCGGAGGTGAGATAAGCCTTTTTGTAAAGTTGATCGATTCTGAAGGGACATATTTAAATTTTTCCCTTAAAAAATTTTAGCAGGGTTATTATCCTACAACAATAATAGAAGAATTAAAATTAATTTAATTTAAAATTTAACCTATTACCTTAGATCAAAATGTGATTATTGGAGGACATAACATAATAACAATTTAGAATTTTGATGAGAAAAATAATTAATTTATGTTTAATCAAATTAAAATATCTAGCATGCCAAACTAAACCACATATTTAGCACTCAATTTAAATACACTTTAAAGTGTAGCTATGCTTCCAATTTAATTATAGATAAAGATGAGAATCTGTTTAGCTGGAGAAATAGTTTAAATCATAGGAAATAATATTTACAGCTGCTATCCCTGTCCTTCTGGGTAGTACTCATTGGCTGATCCTACTTAAGATTAATTTTGGTATGATAACATATCAAAACAAGATTCAATTTAAATAAAAGGTTAAAATGTTAATAAAACAGAGTGCTTGAAATGCCCAGATTCTACTTAAATATGCTAAAATAACACAATTATCTTAAAGAAAGGATACTGGAGAAGTAATTAAAATTCTTCTGAAATAATATAATGTTCTTCTATTTTTAATGCTTGTGACGATTAAGATAAAGCTAGTTAGCATGGTTGTATAAGAGGTTATATTGGACCAGCTTGCAGATCTTGTGATATAAATGGTTAGGTATGGTAAGGAGAAAAGTATTCATAATCATATTATAATTAAATGAATTGTGGATTATGTAGCGCACTAAAATTTAACATTGTAGTAATCGTAATTGCTATTTTATCACTCATATTATACTTCTTTTTAAGCACGAATATTTTTATTGATTCCTTTACACACTCAACTGTTTGTTTATATTTAAGAAAGGCTCAATTCATTCCTATATCAAAAAATCAAATTAAAGATTAATCAAGCTTCTATTTAAAAATTTTGATTAATTATATTTAAATTTCCTGTGTTATGATTGCTTCATAACCAAATATATTTCCTGACATTTTAGAAATTTTACCTAATTTCATGAATGACCCAAATTAACAAATATCAATAAGTGTTAATTGTTTGGTAAATTAATCATTTACTTAATAATATAGTGCTGTTCATACAACTTAAGTTCTACAAGCAATCTTACCTATCATTATCCTAGCTATTTCAATTTTCTTAGTTCTTGTATTAAAAATGCTTAAAGTATTGAGAATAAAAAAATTTCATATTTACACTCTAATAAACCTGATATTTGTATTTTTTCAACCAAATTAAATTAACTTTTTCTCAAAATAATTAACTTGCACTTAAATAGGATCACAGTTTTATGTGTCTTCTGATTTGACAATTTAATGTGGAGATGAAAAATATATTTAATTCACTAAAAGATTAGCTATACCTCTTATAATAGCTTGGAGTTTTTGCCCTTTAATAATTTTATTTTATCTGAGTAAGAGATCAAAAAATCTTTAGACATGCTTCACAATTTTTTATTTTGGTTATTATTATCAAGAATATAAAGATTAATATTATTTTTGGGAATTTATTAGGACTTATATCAGAGTAATTATTGTTGTCACTTTTACTTTAACTTCTTAGTCCTAGCTTTTAAGCTTCTAAATAACCTTATTTATTCTATTCTTGTATATTATGGCAAGCTTGTATTTGCTCCCAACTAAAAATAATCACTTACAAAAATTCGACCTATTATGCTATTTAGTCCTTGCAATCAACTCAACTCTTTCAACATTCAATTAATAGTTAAATTATTTCTCTATATCTATACTTATATACTGCCTTCATTATGGTTTCATGCTTATCATACTATTAGCTATTATTTTATTTAAAATTAACAATCCTTTGACTATCTTTGGAAGAATCTTTAGCAAAATATTATTATTGATTCTACCTACCTCTCTTTATATTAAATTTTATAAAACCTTTAAGACTAATTGGAAAACATTTGTTTTATGGAAGAAAATTTATAAAAACTTATAAGTAATAATTCAGATAAAAGCTTTACAAAATTTTAGCTAAGAATAATTATAGCTTCAATAGAATTAGAAAAATTTATGTAAAATTTAATATATACAAATAATTATTTTTATTTATTATTTTATTTCATATAGCAATTATTATCTAAAAGATTCAGAGTTAAAGTCCTCAGTAAAATTTTACAAATCACATAATACTAGGTTTAATAAGTGGTTGTGGCTCAGATACTAATAGATTTGGTAATTGAATTCAATTTTCATAGTAATCTAATATAAATAATTATTATAGAAGAAGATAGTATAGGAACAGAAATTCAAAAAAGTGGACCCTAGAAAGTTAAAATCTAGAATAAAATTCATAAAAATGATGAAAGTATGTCAATTTCAAAGCTATATTAAAATTAAATTGAATCAAAATCTAATAACATTGAAGAATCTTTAGGCTAATTAAATGTGGATAGATAAAACCTTCAAAAGGTATTTGATTAAAATTATGAGACAAAGTTTAAAATGAAGAAAAAACTAGATTTTGATTAGAATAATCAATTTAAACAAAAATTTAATTGAAATAGTTTATAATATTAAAACTTGAGTTTTAAATATATATATGTTATTATTCTACTAATTTTCATTTAGAATATTTAAAATCAAATTTTATAAAAAAATTATTTTTCTCTCCAAATAATTATTTTATGTGAGTTATGATTTTAATAGCAAATTTATTTAGCTTGAATAACCTAAAAAAATAGTAGAAGAAAAAATAAATATCTTATTCCATATTTTTATTTTAACTATTTTTAAACCAATCAAATATTTTAATTGATGAACTTGATTTATCAATTTAATTTACAAAGCAAACCAATCATTTATGAATGGAAAATTGAACAGATAGTGAATTATGGTTTATGTTGTTAAAAACAGCACTTAAAATTTTTATAGATAAATGAACAAACTAATAATTAAATTAGTTTAGAGATAAATCTTTAAATATGAAAAAAGCATGCTTTTCAATTTTAGGTAAATTGAGAATAATAGAGATGAAAAAATAAATTTTTAAGCAATCTCTCAATATTTATTTTGCAAATTAAAAAAAAATTAATAGTAAAAAAAATATTTATTTAAAAAATACCATCTCTAAAATATATATACAAGAAGATATTAATTTTAATTTCTAAATTCATAATGTTCATGTTTTATTTTCTAAATCTTATTCTATTGTTTTTGATTAAATATTATCGTTTCCAATATTATTGTTAATATCGTATTGGTCTTAATAATATTCATTACTATCAGTAAATATGATTAAACCCTCTTTGTCTATTTATTCATCTATCACTTTTAAATTGTCTAAAGTATTTTATCCATTTTGTTAATAATTTTGTAAATCAGCTTAGCTTTAGCTTTTTTAATGGAGTTGATCAAGATTGGAAGTTTAACTACTATTTAATTAAGCAGAATTTATAAGCTATTATCTCGTTAAATTTTGTTTTAATAAACAGTCTTATTAATTATTTTATTTATTTTAGATGCTATTTATTATGTAAAAAAAATTAATATGAATTTTAAAATAGATATGAATTACTTATTTGCTACTTCAAAAATACTTTTCATCTCTTTACCGAGACAGTCTATAAGCTTTTCATTTAATGATAACTAGAAATTACTAATTTCATAATTAAAAAAATAAACTATTAAGTAGAGAATATATTTTTTTAATTACTTTTGATTAGGTTATTCCATAAGTTTTTAGTAATGATTAAACAATTTTTGATAACAAGACATTTTTGTTTTTCTTCCTTATTTGAATTTAATAATTGCTTTTGCAATCACACCAAAAGTCTTCATTTTAATATTAAGCTTTTTTTTATTTTTTTTCAATAACTCTAAGTTCTTTATTTTTTCTTACTCTTCTTTTTTTACTTAATTTAAGCTCAAAATAGCAGTATCGTCTACCATTTTAATTATTGGCTTTGGAAAAAAGCTAAAGAGAGCTTGTTAATCTTCATTCAATAAAAGTTTTTTTAATTTGTCTAGTTCTTTAAAATTATTCAAGATTGTAAATATATCTAAGTCTTGGCTAATCTAATCAAAAGCTTTATTAAGTAATTTGATTTTAGGAGTTTTAAATAGAAGTCCACAAGATATTTAATTCAAAAAATATTTAAAATTCATCTAGAGACTTTTATCTCTGTTTATCACCTATTTAAGCTCTTTTTCTAAATATTAATCTGATGAAATTTTGAATTTATAGGTAGGTACACATTTTTCTAATTTAATTGGCGATAGAGATGTCCTTTTAGAATCATTAAATTGTTTGTGATCCTATTCTTCTAAATGTAATTTTGATAATGTATTAAGAACTCTTGTTTATTTTAAACCCAATACAAACTCTTCATTTTGCTTTTATTTTTCTATTTTTTGATTGGGAATCTAATTTTTTGGATTATCTTTTGAACTTACCTGCTTAAAATAAATAGGTGAATCATATTTTTTTTCAAATTAATTTATTAAAGTCTTTTGATAAATTAGTCCCATATTTTTGTTTTCAATATTCTTTATATCTTATGGTTAATCCTCATTTAGCTGCTTTAAATTTAAATGTACTACTTGATTGTTTAGCTAATTAAAATAATCTTCTTAGTTTGCTAATATAGAATTATTTTAAGTTAATACTTTGTCATATATATGTGTTATAGGACTATTATCCTTGTCTTGAATATTTATTTTATTAGAGAATTTTTAAGGTTTATTAATTTTATCTTTAGAAAAACTATAATCATTACTTTAAATTAATGGATTAGTTGCATTTTTTTAATAATCAAATTTATTTTCCAAATTTTCGATAGCGGTCTTTAATTTTTCGCTTCTTTTCTTTATATGATAATTACTTTAATTTTAATTTTGTGGCTCTAACTCAAAGTCATACAATCTATTAGCAAGTTCATTGTAAAATACATTTGTATTATATCTATTTACTTAATAATAAAATTAATAATTCTATATACTTATATATCTTTACCTAAAAATGCTGAAATCAGAAAGAAAACTTAACAAAATCCACCAATATAGCTAATGACTTGATTCAATTTTAGATAGCCTTTATTTGAGAAAGTTGAATAATTGCTTCTCAAGATATAAAAATCTCCGTAAACAGAATAATTTCCAAATGCATTCTATTACTGAACATCACTTTATTTAAATTACATTAATTTTTCTGTGTGTACACTTTTAATAGGGAATATACTTTCATCTGTTTAAAGCGTTTACTCATTAATGTAGATATTCGCAGTCGTGTACATCTGTTTTTATTATTTGTATTTTTAATCAAAAATTAAATAAGTGATAAATATTATACTGAGCCAATCTAAAGGTTATATATTTGAGAATCAATAAAAGAAGTAATAGATTCAGTAGGTTTCTCAGGGTTTAAAATGTTATTAGAAAAAAGTAATCTCATTCTTGATGATTAGTTAATACTTGATTTTATTTTAGAAGGCGATTCACATGTTGGATTCCAAGGATTCAAAGGATTAGCAGTAGTAGAGTTAACACAAGGAGTCACAGAAAATTTAATATAATTGAAGTCTTAATTTACAAAAACACCACCAATTTTGTATGTCCTATTTTTTCTTTAATAACGAATTAATATTATATTACGTGCAAAGATTACAAATTTTTTTATATTTTTTATTTACTGTAAGCATAAGTAATCTGATATATTTTATTATTAAAAAGCTAAAGTCCAATTAAAATTATAGCTAGGAAGGTTAATAAAGTGATCGAGAGTACAAGGCTCTAAATACATAGCAGTCTATATTTAATGTAAATTTAAATTTTTGATTTAATAGCTTGTTAAATTTCAATAAAATATGCCAATTACTTTTGTAGCATTAACTGAACCATCAGGGTTTCTATGGACACTACTTTAATACAAAGTAATATTGACCATAGGTCTAGATACAAAATTAATTTGATCATACGAAATAGCTATCATTTGCGTATCTTTACCCAGCATTAATGTAGATGGTTATGTGTTGTACTAAGTAGAGGTGGTGTATTATACTTGGGCTTTAACATTTTTTAAATAATGTCATTTTTTGTTTGAAAGATATAAAAATCTATTACTTTTTGCAAGCAAGTCAGATATCTATAGTATAAAATATATTTTATTATATTTCTTAATAGAAATTTATGAATTAAATAATTTGTAAACTAGGATTTTAAAAAGAATGCTTACATTTGAGTAGCAAAGAATAGTTATAAAAAAAAAGCATATAGTAGTAACAGACCCTCCAAAAGGGGTTCTAAATTAATTATCCTTTTTGTAACTTAAGTTAACTTAAGCTCCAAAAATATCAAGTTATTATGCTATTTGGTAGGGAAGACAGAATTTTAGCATTCCTAAATAGTTTACTTTTGCTCTACTTTTTTTTAGTGAAAAGATTTTTGATAAATTATTATTAATTATTAGAAAAAATTTCAATTCTTCAACTAAAAACCTCACACTACCTATCTAAAAAGAATTAAATTTTTTCTTTTAAAAATTAAAAAAATAATACCACAAATTAAAAAAAAGTTAATGAGCACCAAAATACTAAAGACTCTAAATAGGCTAAATCATAAAATATTCAAAATCATACTATCAATTCATTTTTTTTACTAATATAATGAATTATTTAGCTGTAAAATACTTTTATTTAATTAATTGTAACAAATAAATTATACTCATAAGACTAATAATAATTAGAAATTTATTATAACTATTAGTATTTAATTATTTTCATAATATTGTATAAACAAAGTAATCAAATTTATTAATAAATAGATAATATAAAATCTATCACTAAAATATTTCATTTATTTTTTATTTAGTTTATCTTAAATTATATGTTTTATTTTATTTTTGAAACCAATTTTGAAAATAGAAAGATGTCTTATTAAAATTAATTAAGTCTAAAGTTTTTATCAAATAGAAAGTATTGATAAAATAATTAAAGGTAGATTGAAATAAATAATTATAATTTTAATATAGAAACTCTGACTCTAAAAACTTTTAGAAATAAATTGATTTAATAATTTTTTACAAAAAAATAAATATTATGAATAAAATAAATATAATATTTGTTATTATTGAATGAGAAGCGTAAGATAACTTATTATTAAAGTTTTAAAAGCTTTTTTCATCTAAATTTACTTGGTTTTTGTATTATCCTATTTCAATAATATAAAGATCATAATATTAATAGAATATAAATTATTTTTTAATTTGTTTTGATTGGAATAATTTAAGATATTTACAATTTAAAAAAAAACATAATAATCTTAAGAAAAAGTGAAAAAGTAAATTTAAATAAATAGAATCTAATTAATTATTTTTAATGTTACTTTCATCAACACAAAAAAAATAACCACAAATATTCCAGAAGCTTAAACAAAAAAGCAATTAATTAATTTGTATTAAACGACTGTTATGCAATTAAAACTTTTCTCTATTTTCAATAAAACAGAATTAAATTGGGAAAGTATTTTTGATATAAAATAACAATTATTTTATTTTTCAAATATACACTATTTTTTGAATTAATGATTTTAATTTTTATTAGTAAAAACTAACAATCTGTTTAAAGTTACTTTATTAATTATTTATAAATTAGTTTATAAAATATTAGCTATTTAAATTATTTTATTTTATTTCATAAAGATAAGCTCTAAAATTAATTTTCTTGAAGAATTTATTTTTTATTTTCAAATATTTATTAATTTAAAGTTGTATTTTTTAAATATGAATGAATTTATTTCCTTTTTTCTTCTAATAATGTATTTCCACTTTTACAATTAATTTAATAATTTAGAGTTTGATATAATTATTTTTATTAATACTGCAATCAATCCACTTATTTACTGAAAAAAAATTAGAAATTTGCTGGAAAACTGCCTATTTATTTAAAAAATACTGATTTTTTTTGAGCTATTAAATTTTCTTTTATTAAGAAAACTCAAACATATATAAAATAAATTTGAAAGTAAAATATATTATTACACATTTTAGTTAGAGTTATTAATTTAGAAAGTAATAAATGTAATACCTAATAATCTAAATAATTACCTTACTAATTTGATATTATTACAATTTTATATTACAGAAATCATTTATTTTTTTTGAGGGTGAAAAAAAACTAACATATATCATTTATTTTTAGAAATAAACCTTTCTTTAAGATAAGAATTTTTTTTAAGAGAAGTAAAAACTAAATAAATTTATTTAAGACAACATATTTGATGTAGTTAGAATAAAAATATGAGCATTAAATGGTTTAATTGATTTTGTTACATTTTATTTCTAAATAAAAATTCAACCAGTAGAGACAATCACAATATCATACTATTTTCAATATATCTTCATACAATATTTTTTTAAAGAAACAAAATAACAAATTTGGTATCTAATAAAATTTTAAATATGATTTCTATCTTAATAAAATATTTTTTTACAGCTTAAGAAATATAGTTTTTTTAATAATTTTTGTTCTCTAAACAAAAGTAAAAATATTTAAAAAATTACTCATTATCTTTTCTAGTTTATAATTCAATTGAAATTTCAAAAACTGATTGTTAGGCTGCTTAATCTATCAAAAGCAAAATCATGGCAAATAGTGTAAACAAAACTTTTTTACCCATTATCATATTTATCATTTTTAGATTAATAAGATAGCAATATAAGTTTTATCCAGAACTAAAGTAAGTAAAGGAAGAAAATCAACCTAAGTAAGAATAAAGTGAATCAGGAAAAAATTTTTTTCTGTTTATTGTTTTTGGAGTAACCACTGTCTTTGTTAAAAGCCTTAGCATAATTAATTCGCTTTTTAAATTTCATATTATTTATTAATTGATTTTAAACTAAAAAATTTATTTTCAAAAAGTGAATTTAGAAGGCAACAACAATATTTGTAAAAAAAACTAAATTTGATGTAGTTGATTTCAATTAGTTTTATTTTAATATTTATTTTGCATAAATCGTGTTAAGTATTAGGATAAAGCTGCCCGCAAAATTGTCTGTAATGCAACGATAGTGGGCAATGTTCTGAATGCAATAGTGGCTATATATTAGATTAAAATAGACTAACATGCCTTCCTAATTGCAACTTTGGTTAATCATTTAACAGATAATCTAATTCGTGTTAATCTATCTGTCCTAGTACTTACTATTCTGACTCATAAACAAACTCATGCTAGTAGATGCTACCTTGTCCAACTATGAATTAAATAGGTCAAAATTATTTCGATGTGTTCTTAAGTATGATTTCAACATCTTCAGGTAAAATAATAGTAATTGGTATGATTGGAGGTAAAAATAGTTAAAGCATAATCATATTAGACAATCAAAACTATTAGCCTGTAGGATAGTTAATAGGGCATGATGATGGGGTAATAGCTATTTAAAATTTAAGAGTAAATTTAATTAACGATTTAGGTAATACTTCCATTCAGCAAGCCTAATTTCCTCAAGGTTAAGAACTTCTTATTTCAGTAAGTAGAACCTAACTAATCATATGGAATTTGAATTACAATTAAATACTATTTAAAATATTATTACCTAATTCCTTAGTAGGCTATTATAAATTAACCCAAATTAGTAAGGATTATATTATTTTAATGTAAAATACTGATACATTAAATAATTTTGCCATAGTTTATCTATCTGAAATAGTGAATCAACCAATATATAAGTAGCAATCTACTCCTACATTAATTAGTTCTTCCTATAAATTATTCAGTAATGCCCATATAAAATCAATAAATGGAATATTAATTTTACCGAATTATTAGCTTATTAGTTATGGATAAGATAACAAGATAGTAATTTGGAGTAGTATCAATAAGCCAGACAATTTTTAATACTAATGCTCATTTAGTAGTGCGATTGATTCAGTTTTGTAACTCTCTAAAACAAACTATCTTATATAAGTAGACAATGATTATTCATTATATATTTATAATAGCTCTATATGCACTGAAATACAAACGTATCATGCAAATCCTATTTAATAAATATTAGCTAGTCCTTCTCCTATATTATAAAACATCGATTATTTCTTTAGCTGTAGTAGTACAGAAGTGATTTTGTATATTTACGATACAAATTAATAAATTTATTCCTACATTTCCTAAATAAATTCAGATAATTAATACAGATTTATGGCAAATAATTACTTTGTCTTTATTTCTTCGAAAGGAAACGTATCAATAAACTAATTTGATGATAGTATAGGATTGGTTTTAATTTATACATATAATCTGTATTTCACTTAATTAAATCCAGTAAATCAAGTTTTAATTAATAATTAAAATTTGCTTATTCTATTCTCAGAATTAACAATACTTTAATTAACACCACTTCCTTCAGATCCTAAATAATTACCTGTGCAACTGCAGATTTCTGATAAGAAAAAGAATATTAAAACTAAAATGAAATACCACACAGATGCAGTAAATGGAATTTTGTTTGATAGGCTGTATGATAGGGTAATTACTTATTCAATAGATGGAAGCTTTAAGGTATGGGAAGAAAGGACTTTACAAAATTAAGGTAATGTAACAGATTATAGATTAGTAATAGAGCAATTTCATCCCTTATGCAATATATTGTTAGATTCA
The DNA here is from genome assembly GCA_000231845.2 of Tetrahymena malaccensis 436. NCBI lineage: Eukaryota > Ciliophora > Oligohymenophorea > Hymenostomatida > Tetrahymenidae > Tetrahymena > Tetrahymena malaccensis. Next base: position 180,130 of record JH719947.1, on the reverse strand, counting down.
TAATGCTAAAGATAGATATTAGATATGAATATAGTTATACCTAATCTATTTGCTTGTCTTTACAACGATAATACGATAATTTTATGGAATTATAACCCTTTTAATGTGACATTAAATGCTACCCTCTCTTTAGACTTAAAAAATTTACCAATTAATAATATGTTTGCATATAAAAATACATTTATAGCTTATAGTAATGCAAAATAGTTAAAAGTTTATAATTTTATAACTATGAGTGTTACTTAAGTAATTAATGATAGTTTTTACTATGCAGTTCTTGAAAATAATAATGGGGTAGATTATGCTTACTTCATTAGAGCTAATGTAGGTCAGGTCATAATTATGAATCTTGCTACTAAAGCGATTTACTTGACTAATTCATACAGTGGAAACTTGGGTTTTGCGAAGTATTACCCTGAAATAAAATATCTTTTCTTTTCCACTGTTTCAAATAATATCTTATATATTTATCCTTTTCTCTTTTCGGGTGTTAAGAGGTACTCAATCAATTAACCAGTAGCTATCAGTGTAGATGTAGTTACAAAAAACTTTATGGTATACTAGTAGAATTATAATATTGCATATTTTTATTGGTCAGGTACTACTCTCTATATTTATGGTACATACACTTTTTCTGCATCAATTCCTTAAAAATTAAGTGCCCCTCTTTCTAATCCTGAATAACACTTTTTTGTTCAAAACACAGCCTTTCCAGCAATATAAAACTAAGTAAAATAATTTTAAATTAATGCAAAATATTGAATTCATGTTAATTAAAAAGGTTATTTCATTTAGCTATTAATATAATAATTAAATGCTTCTTACATTTTCTGATAAAATTTCGAGTATAGCATTGGATCCTATTTCTAGGAAGATGTATTTAGGTTTTGAGAATGGAAATTTATACTCAGGTGGATATTCTACTAATTATTATGCTTACATAGACCCAGCTTACTACTTTAATGGAATTTATTATAACTAAAATGACCGGTCTGTATATGCCTTTAACAATGTAATTCTTTTATTTTAAGTTATGAAATCAATATAATTATTTAAAAGGTTTTTTAAATTTATAAATAAAATGATTTTGCAAAGATATTCAGAATAAATCAATTTTTGAAAAAAAATCATATAGGATTTTAAATTTTTTTAATTTTAGTAAATAATTTAAAATTAAGAATTTCTGAATTTTGGCTAAATTTTAAAAATCAAATGAAGGATAATAAAAATAAACTAATATATATATTTTTATAAAAAATTAATAAATATTAATTTTATTTTTAGAATATTCATTAAATAGACACAACAACAATGACTAAACCAAAAACATACACAGGAGCTCATAAATCAACTATTAATGATATCATAATAGATACCTAGAACAATTGGATTGTCTCTTACAGCAATGATACAACTAATAACTTCTATAGATGGGACATGAATGGTACAAGCTTTCGTCAATTTACAGGTGGATAAACTTAAAATGTTATAAAAGCATTTTTAGACCTAGAATTTGATAGAATAATAAGTTATTCAAGTGATATGACTTTTGCAGTATGGTAGTATTCAAATTTAACACTCCTGTATACAATTAACACCCATATTTTAGAGCAAGCAAAGTATAATTTAAGTATTGCTTCCATTCCACCTGATTAATAAATACCATATAAGATTGTATCTTATTATCATGATCCTATAAACAAAAGAATTATTTCTGTCAACAATATTCAAACTGTATTCATGCATTATTATTGTGATATTCCAACTGCTAATCCTCCTATTAAACAAAATACTTACACTTCTTATGTAATACCAAATATGATAGATTTATATGTTGATCAGGATCAAGTATATGGAAAATTTTATGTAAAAGTATTAATTAATATGATATATTCTCTTCAAACCTATAATTTTCTCACTTTTGCTTATGAGCAGTAACTCAGCTACCACACGGATAACATACAAGGAATGAAATATATTAATACCAAAAGCTATTCGTTTTAGTATACAATGTTAGTGATAATGGATAGAAAGACTTAAAATTTTATTTTATCAATTACAACATAAAACCCTCTGATTACTAATTTTATAGTGTTTGAAAAGATGGATCACATTTATTTATACAGCGAATGGTATAAAAATGTTTTAAGTTACAGATTGGCAGTCCATAGTCTATCAACAGGATAATTAATTAAATAAATTCTTAATTCACAATATATAGAAAATGGAAATGTGAATATGGTTTTCCTAGATGAAGAGCATTACCAGCTGCTAATTTATAAATCTTTAATTCTAAATATTTTCACAGTTGATGTTAGGACCTTTTCATACACAAATTATTTTACCTACAAATATAATCCCCCTCTTAAAAAAGTTATTTTTATTAAAGAACACAATCTGATGTGCCATATAGATGCCTATTACTTAGAGTATATTATTAATTTTATCTATTAATATTGTTAATTTAAACTACTTTAGTATTATTTTATAATGATTTTTTATATAAAAATAGGATATATCAGATGGATTTTTCATTTAATACTGATAAAATCGCATTAAACGTAGTTTAATAAAAATAACCTAGCTACTTTTACAGCTAAAATAGTAGTATGCTATATTACATTGATGTTGACAACAATGCATGGTAATTTGGAAACCAAAACTAATAAGCAAAGTTTGTTTAGAGTTTAAGTTTAGTAAGGTAAACAAGTTTTTAAAATGGGTTTTTTTATGTAATCACTGATTAGCAGATAATTTAGTTTGCAGAAATAGGAAGTAATTTATAACAATTAAATAGTGTAAATATAGTGGTTAAAAATGCTTATTTCTTAGACTAATTTATTTTTTGTGAAACATTCTATTTTAAGCTAATAAAGTTGTCTTATAATCCTTTGGCATAAGTCCAAACATTTAATTTTCAATTTACAAATAAAGTTAAGTAAATTTTGTCGATTTCTAATTTAAATCAAATTATCGTTTTGCTAATGGATTCATCTATATAGAGAATAGATGTAGCAGCTGATAAATTATTGATTTAATACTCTAGTATAGCAAATTTAAATATCATTAATTATGATAGCGTAAACTAAATTTTGATTCATCATTTAGAAACTGGAGCTATGATTTTTTACTTAGATTTCGCTACATAAAGTGACTATATGAATAGTCAAGCAAGAAAGCTTTAAATCAGTAATACAGACCCTATAAACTCATTGCTATTTGATTACTAATATTAGAGAATATTTGTACTTAACGTCCGTAAAGTAATACCTAAAATAAGAGTTTATACATATAATGTTACTACTGTAAATAATACAGTTTAGTTAAGCACTCCATAGCTTATAAAAATAATCCCACCACCAACAAAAGCTTAGCATTTAGTTGTTAAAATTTACAATAACCAGTTGATTGTATAAGCATATTTTTAAATTAACACATATAGCTTGGATAAATTACAGTTACTATAAAATTTTAGAGATAATAGTTTATTGTAAACTCTAAAATCATTCGAAATTCTAAATATCCAAGGTTAATTGTATTCTTATGTAACTTAATATGATTCATTTTCTATTTTTTAGCAAAACTCATAAACAAATACTTGGAATTTAATTAATTAACTTTACTAATCATATCCAAATTTAGCTAGTAATACATAAATATTGGATCCTACAACTAATTATTATTCAACTAAGGTAATAGGTATATCAAATGGAGTGTATTTTAATTATAATTTCTTTATTCAAAATCAAATTAACTCACCTTAAATTATACCTTTTTCATCAGCTTTGAGTTAGCTTAAATGCTATTACGAGCTTCCCTTTGCCAACACATTGGATAAAATTTAATCTTAACTAAAATTATTTTAGTTCTCTTTTAATCTTTTGAATCTAAAGATGTAGCAAACTCTCTTTTAGGTATTTTAAATAACTAATTCTTTCTTTTTATTTTTCTTATTACTTTTATTTTCTTTTTTGTAAAAATTTTTTGCATAGAGTCTTTAAAATTAATTTATTTATTTTGAGTAAAATTTTGGTATTCTTAAATTGATTTTAGATAGTATTAAAATAAAAATATTTAATCTCTACCTATTTTTTAAATTTTATTTTAGGAAAAAATAAATTAAGTTTTATTTTAAATAAATATTTTTACCCTCTTAACATTAAAATTGAAAATAAAATATTTATTTATGATATTTAAAAAATAGATTTAAGTTACTTAAAAGTTTTATTATGATCCTAACTTCAAAATACTGAATTCATAAGTAGTTTATTCAGGTTCTAACACTAGAGCTTTAATGAATATAATTACAGACTCATTTTCATTAAACTAACTAAATTTGTTGCAGGTAAGGAATTATGATCTCGATATTAGTTAAGCATAATTAATATAATTTAATCCTGCATCTAAAATCATTACTTTTGAAAATGTATCTTTAAAAAGCACAGGAAATTCATTTTAGTTTTAATTGAACAATATACAAAGCATGATACTAGAAAATATATCCATTTCATCTTTAGATCTAAAGGGTTAAAGCATTTTATTTAATATATCAAACTCAGACACTATTTACATAAACAACTTCTATGTTAACAATATACATTTATATGATGGATCATATTTGTTTGCTTTTGAAAAAGTAAATTATGTCTATATAAATAATTTGATTTTAGATCAAATAATCATAACAGCTTCCTAAATAGTAAATAATGACTTGCTTGTGTTTAAAAATGTGAAAAAGATATTAATTCAGAATAGTAATTTTACTAATTTGACTTTTAAGTTGGTAGACAATACAAATACATTATAATATTTGTATATAATTTAATCTTAATCTGTATTTGATTTTTAATTATAGTTTATAAATGCTAATAATTTGAATGGGGTTTCCTTTTCTTAAGTATTAAACTCATACACATCAAATTTCTAAACCTACTACTAATATTAAGGAGCCTTTACTCTATTAAATGGGACATTTGTAAACAGTACAAATTTACAGTCTCCTTTAATTCTACTAAAAGGTAATTCTTATGAAGTGTCTAAATCCACATTTACAAAAATAAGTTGCTTAGTTTGCAGTGGAGGCGCTCTTTAAGTTGCTGAGGCTTAATAACTGCTTCTTAATTTTACTGAATTTACTTATTGCTCTGCTTCAAATGGAGGAGCATTGTCTATCTCTGGTTCATACTACAATCTTACCTAAATTTATAATTCAATATTTAAATATAATAATGCCAGTCTTAACGGTGGAGCAATTTATTTAGACACAACAAATCTTTTTATGCAAAATTCAACTATTTAATATAATTAAGCTATGATTGGTGGTGGAATAAGATATTTGAAAATTGAGCCAGTATTTATTTACATGATGAAAAATAGATTAAACGATAATCTGACCAATTAGAGAAGAAATCTTGCTGTTGTTTAAAATGTAATTTAAATGAACAAAGCTACAATTCATAGCAATAATTTTGGTTCATACGTTAGCAACATAAAAATTTTGCAATCAAGTGTTGTTTATTTAGATATAACTGGAAATGACTAGTTACCAGAATCTGTAAAAAATGATAAACTTAACCTTTAAACATGTTCTGTAAACAGATTCTAAAGTGGTCATTATTTTAACTTCCAATTTTAATTGCTGGATGATGAAAACAATCCTCTTTACTTTGATATTGAATTAGTAAAAAAAAATATGTATCCTCCATCAATCTAAAGTGAGATTATGTAATTCAACATTAGAGCTGATACAAACAACACAAATATTAAAATATTTGGATAATACATAACAGATTACTTAAACTTTAATTCTACATCAAAGTCATTCTAAATTTCACAAATGCAAGTAATAGCTAATCCAGAAACATAAAACATATTTTATATAGAAAGTGAATCAATATTAAAAGTACCATATCCCACATTGCAAAGTCGTGACATTAAATCAGGTCAGTTTTCATTTTTATTAATTAATTCCATTTAAAATAAAATAAATTTTAATTTTAATTTTAATAGGTCCTTTCCATATTACATTTGTAGTTGATTTTAGAGAATGCATTATAGGTGAGCTTTACAGATTACAAGGAATTATTTACTATTGCCAAGAATGCTTAGATGAAACATACTCTATAGTGGAACCCGATAAAGGTAAGCAAGAATTTATACAATGAAAATGTAAATAACAAATAATTTTTTAATTAGAAAACTTTATAGATTAATAATGCATTAGATGTCCAGATTAGGCTGAGCATTGCTATAGGAATTAGATGACGCTAAAATAGGGCTATTGGAAATCAACAAATTTAACAGATTCTATTGTAGAGTGCTCAAATAAATTATCGAATTGTGTAGGAACAGAAGAACAAGGATATTGTCTGGAAGGTCATATAGGTCCACTATGCGAACAGTGCGATATTTAAGGAAAGTTTTGGGATTAAAAATACTATAGTGATGGATCTTTTGATTGCAAAAAATGTTCTTAACTACTGCATGCTGTTAATTTAGTACCAACAATATTCATTGCTTTAGGAATGATTGTTTATGTACTAATCAGTATAAGAATTGCATGGGATATTAGTGAGCTAATTGTTATTGGTTATTATTTAAGAAGAATGAAATTTGCTCCTGTTAGTAAATCCTCATTTTTAGATACTACTAATATGAATATGAAAGCTATGATGAACTATGTTTAAATTTCACAATTAGTTAATACTGTAAAAGTTGCTCTTCCTTCATGGTTAACTTTTTTCCCAGAATATGTTGGTAAGGCATTAAAAAAAAAATTAATTAATTAATTAATTAATTACTTACTTATATAAAAGGTAATCCTGTTTAAAATATGATATACACTTTGGATTGCTATCTTGTAGATGTGGATTAATAGGATGTTCCTATTGTTTTTATGAGAATACTCTGGGGTTTAAGCATACCATTTTTATATTTATCAGGGATGTCAATAATTTATTTTATATTTGTTAAATTTAAGTTAATGAGACACAATCTAGTAAATTATTTAGAAATTCATTCATTTTTATTTATTTCAACACAATTTTATTAATAATAGTCATATATTTATAGTGGTTTGGTCTTTTTGTTCATTTTCATGCAACCAAATATGATATAAAACTTGCTAGGTGCTATGTCATGCCGTGAAATCGATAATCAAAAATATATTTTATCTGATATTTCTTTCAAATGCTACACTCCAAATCACAAAAAATTTATAGGATTTATTTTAATGCCAGGCCTTTTAATTTGGGGATTTATTATTCCATTCTTTATATTATTTAAGCTAAATAAAAATAAAGATAAACTAGATAATGCTAAGATAAGACTAATTTATGGATTCCTCTATTAAGATTATAAGACAAGAAATTTCTATTGGGAATTTATTAAAAGCTACATGAAAATAGTAATTGTATGCATCTATAACTTTTATGGAGATCCTTACAGTAATTATCTGAATTCACTTAATTTTAGAAATGTTATTTCAATAAAAATAAAAAATCTAATATATTAACTAACTAACTATCTATCTTCTAAATTAAATTATATATTTAAATTTTAAATAATTCATACTTTTTAATTTATATTTTAATACTAAAAGCAAATAAATTAGTCATAGCCCTAATAGTTTTTATACTCTATTTAGTTATATTGGTAAAGTTTACTCCTTACTAAATGATATACTTCTAAAAAACAGATAGAAATTCAATGCTGGTCATAATTGTACTAGTTATTATGAATATTTTCTTGTATAACAAACCTGATTCCGTTTAATCATAGATATTTTATATAATACTGCTAGGAATACACAATGGTTATCTTGCTTTTATGTTTTTTGAAGTTATAAAAGCTAAAATTCAGATTTCGTTCAAAAAATAATTTGATAAAATTAAAGAAAAATTATCTTAATACTGTACATGCTTAAAGCCATACTTACATATTAAAAAAAATATTAGATTAAGTACCTTCTTTAGATGGAAAAGAATTAAAAACCTCCTACATAGCTTAAAAGCAGAAAAAGAAAGGGGTATAATCAGAGATAAAATTTTTGGTTTATCATCTTAGTTAGTAAGCTCACAAAGTAATATTTAAAGTCCTCAACTTAAATCGTGTGATAAGCTTATTGGATAAGGTTAATAAGTTTTTTTCTTTATTTTAAAAATAAAATTATTTTTGATTAAATAGAATATGCTAAAAGTAAATTTCATGATAAGTTATTCAATGAACAAAATAAAATGGAGGATTCAATTAGTAATTTTTTATTTTCCCATTTAATATTTATTCTAACTAACATTTTATAAAATCTAAAAGAAAGTATAAAAATGGATAATACCATTAGTAATAACCTTGATTTGAATTAATAAAAACATAAAATTTAATTAGACTAATCATCAAGTACTAATTAATAATCGCTGTAGAATAATAATAATATCAATAATATAAACCAGATATCAATATCAATTAATAATTAAACTATACTTATTGGAAGTCCGTTAATTCAAGTTAATAAAGGTAAATTTTAAACGAAGAAAAAATATTAATTAATATTTAATTTAAATAGATGAAACCAACGAGAGCTAATTTAAGATAAGAAATGCAGCAAATAATAACAATTTATCACCTATTTTAAACAATCAAAGTTATGAATAAGCGATGATGTAGAGTTTTAATTTAAATAATAGCAATTTAGTTAAAAGGGAAGGAATAATTAGTAAAAGCTTAAAAAGGGTGACTTAATCAACAAACATAACTTTATCGAATAATATTTCTTAACAACTAATTTTGAATTAGCATTTGTAGTAATAGAACTTAAATAATTAATCTTGGCAATAAATATAAAATTAGATAATTAGTACCATAGATTAGAGTAGGACAATAGAAAACTATTTGTTTTTTTAGGAAAGTCCCTTAATTATACCAAAGAGTGAACAAGATCAGATTTTTTCAGAATAGAAATCAAATAATGATTAAGATTAGGATAAAAAAATCGAAAGAGTTTAAATAGCTAAGCCTGATATTACTGAGTCTGTTACCGATTCAGTTGATACTAAAATAATAAAAATGTTACCTCAAAATTTAGAAAATAGCACTCAAGGAAATTACTTTTTAAAAGAAATTGAAAATAATAGCTCCGAGGTTATGGTAAAATTAAAATTAATCTATAAAATTTAAATTTTAATAAAAAATTTAACTTGAAAATAAAAGAATCATTCACAAAAATAATTTGATCTGATCAAATTAGAATAAAATGATGAAATAAATGAACAAAGCATCAACTAGTCAGAATCAATTGCTCATTTTTATAATTTAAAGAGTCAAGAAACTCCATAAATTGAAAACTATTTCACTCCTTAATATCAAGATTATTATAATCATTATCAAAATTACTTCAATGAAAACTAATAAATTGACCATTTAGATTTAAATAATTAATCTGATTAAAACTAACCTATTGAATGTAACAATTCTAATGATGTAAATATAGAATTACAAGATCTAGGTTCTGCTACATAAAATACTAAAAGCTTAAAATAATTAAGTACAAAGTAAATTAAATCTGCCCAAGATTTAGAAACTAAAGAAAAAGTTCGTAAAAAAAGTAAGGAGTTTAAAGATGATAGTTAAATATTAGATCATGTTTTTACTCCAAAAAATATTTTTGGTTTTCAATTCGAAGACTCTTTTGAATATCAAAAGTAACAAACTGCACTTAGTAGCATCCTTAATAACTATAAAAAAGTATAAAGCTTTAAGTATGATAAAAAATCAACAAAAATCATTAATCATGGTACCATTATAATGGATCATTAGACAATATATACAACAGATTAAGGAAGAATTAAATCTCAAAGCTTTGGTTAAGGATTTGAAAATTTTAATGTGGGAAATACAATTACAGCATTTTCTTAAAAAAATGAAAATTAGTCAATAAAAGACTAATAAGAATAAACAATTAATTAAGATGATAAAAAATCTGAGCATTTAAGCTTTGAATCCTTTTCTTGGTCTGAAAAAAAACAAGCTGAATAAAAAAAAGAGAAAAATATAGCAAATGAATTTTAAAATCAAGAAAACGATTAATAATAAAATACTTCGCCTTAAAATGAATGAATATTTTAAAAAATTTATTAAGTTTTATTTCATATTTTGTTTTACATTTGAGTTAAATCAGCAATTGTTGTTATAAATATTGAATTATTATTTTTCTTTTTTTTCTAACAATTTTAAAATAAATTTTGATAAAAATGGTGTAACTTTAATATTCTTTAAAAAAAAGATAAATATTTTACATAAAAATTTTTTTTAATACTAAATTGATATACTAAAATTGGGTTAAAATCAAGAATTAATAAAACTAAATTTGAATAATATATTTATTCTGTTAAGCTCTAAATAATTTCAGTCTAATCTACTATTAATATTTTCTAAGACATCATTACTATTTTTAATTTATTAATCACTTTGTTTGTAATTTTATTAACTTAAAGAATACTAGAAGCTGTTTTCATTATCTGTAAAAAGAATCAATCCTCCCTAATTTAGTTTATTTGGATACTTTTCTAAGCTATTTTGATTTATACCAAATTCATTATTTTATTGTTGTATTTATTGGGTAAAATCATACTAAAAGTTATTATTTTAATATGGCTAGACATCATTTCCAAAATTTTCAGTAGTTAACTAAAACTAACAAGGTTATTTATTTTGCTATTACTTTAATAACTACTAATAATGTTCATTTTATTGCTTAATTCTTGAAATATGAAAGAAAATAAATTTAAATAAGTAAAGTAAAATAAAATTACTTATTTGTCTTCAAAAATATATCATTCATCTCGTCTCCAAGAAGGTGTATCAAATTCTTGTTAATTTTCTGCTGAAAATCACTATTAAAAAATTGATTTTAACAAAATTGACTAAAAATAAACAATTAATTTACTCTTATGTCATTTGTTAAGAAAGCTTTTGATAATGGTTGAATAATTTTTAGTAACAAGAAACATTGGATTTTCTTCCTTGCTTAAATCTTATTATCGCTTTTACTATTATTCCAAAGTTTTTTATTTTTGTGTTTATCTTTTTCTTATTTTTTTGTATCTTTTTAACACTTTGCTCAATTTCTTCTTCTTCTTTCTTAATTTACTGAAGACTCAATATAGCATTATCATCAACAATTTTGATAACTGGTTTTGGGAAAAAATTAAATAATGCCTGTTAGTCTTCATTTAGGAATAGTTTTTTTAATTTATCAATTTCTTTTTATCTTTCCAAAACAGTAAATATATCTAGATCCTGGTTCACTAAACTAAATGCTTTATTAAGTAATTTAATTTCAGGAGTATTGAAGAATTTCCCACATGTTAATTAATTCATTAAGTATTTAAAATCAATCCATAAATGTTTTTTTCTATCTGTGATATATCTGATTTATTATTTCAAATATTCTGATGCAGAATAACCTAATTTATAAGAATTATTAAGATTTTTAGGAATTATTTAGCTCTATTTAGCATAGTTATTAGTTTATTCTTCACAATCTTCAGAATTAAATTTAACACAAGCAGTCTATGACTTTATTTTCCTAACTTAGAATTTTTCATAATTTGTATCTTTAATAGATTTTTAAGTTTAAAATTAAGGATTAGACACTTAAATATGCTAATTTTAGTCTGCTTGTTAAAAAGCAGGAGAATCAGAAATCTTGTTGAGTATTTTTAACTATTCCTCTTATGCTTCTTTTTTAAAACTTTTAATTTAGATAGTTGATGGTTGAACTAAATGTGTTAAATCTATTTTTTGAAGGTATAGAGGTATAATAGAATCATTTAGAGTTTTAACGTTCTCATTTAAATTTAACACAGTTAAATTATTTTGATTTTAATTATTATTTTCATTTAAATCTACTTAGTTATTTTCTTTAAAATAAGAATGGTTATTAATATGAGCCATATAACTTGGAGTTGTTGCTAAATTATTATCTTTTGAAGTATTATTTGCTCTTACAATTCCTTTTATTGGAGATAAAAAATTTTAGTTTTCTACTTTACTTTCTAAGTTTTCTATCTAAGGTTATATTTTATTTGCTCTACCCTTACTTTAGCTCTTTTTGTTTGTATACACATCGAAATCATATAGGCGATTTGCTAGCTCATTGTAAAATATATAACTATTATACTTGCTTACTAATTAATTATAAAAAAATAATTAAAGTTTTCAATTTAAAATAAATCAAACCTAAAAATGCAGAAACCAAAAAGAAAATTTAGCAAAAACCTCCTATATAACTGATCACCTAGTCTAATTTCAAAAAGCTTTTTTACGCAACTGTTGAATAATTGCTTCTTTATATGTAAAAGTCTGCATAAACAGAAAAATTTCCAACTGAGTTTTATTATTACACATCGCTTTATCTAAATTATAGAAGCTCTTCTGTATGTAAGCTAGATATAGGAAATATACTCTCATCTGTCGTTATTTTTTATTAATTTATGAATATATTTGCAGTAGTGTACATCTTATTTTATAATTAAATTTTATTAAGAATATAAATAATTAAAATTTTCATTAAATTAAGAAAGATTGTAAATAGTTTTATATAGTATATTTAATTATTTTATTCTATATGATAATTACCCCTTTATTGTTATATATTACTAAAAATATAAAATTGATTAAAAATTCTTTTAATTAAGGAGGGATAATAGTTTTTTTACTTGAAAGAAAAAAATATGATTTTTATCACAATTAGAGATTAGATTTGTTACAGAATATTTGTTGTTTATTTATTTATTTTTCTTCTAATTTTAAATTAATTACCTATCCAAATTACACATTAAAAATCTAAGAATCTAGAAAAGAGGTGATAGAATTAATAGGTTTTTCAGGATTCAAAATATTGTTTGAAATTACAAATCTAATTCTCGAATACTAATTTACGCTTTACTATATTATAGAAGCCTACTCACACACAGGATTCCAAGGATTTTAAGTGGAGCCTGTTGAATTTACACAAGCAGAAACTGAGAACTTTAAGAAATAAAAATTATTGTTTACAAAAACACCACCAACTTTGTAACTTTAATTTTTTCTGTTTTAAATATTCTATATTAGATTTAATTTTATTTTAAATTTGTTACTGTAAGCATAAATAATCTTATAAATTTTGTTCTTAAAATATTTGTGTCCAATTTGAGTTGTAACTAGGAAGATTAGTAAAATGTTGGAGAGTACATGGCTCAAGATATAGAGCTTTCTTTTTAAAATAAACAGTAAGCTATATAATTAATTTTATTTAATTAACAATATACTCTTATTTAAACCACTGTACCATTAGGGTATCTGATATTTTATCCAGAATATAATGTAATATTGACCATAGGTCGAGTGATAAAATTTTTTTAGTCATAAGATATTGCAATCATTTGGCTATCCGCCCCAAGACTAACTGTTGAGGGTTCAGTACTGTAATTAGTAGATGTTGTGTAATTCACTTATACTAATTATTAGTGCTTAATTAATACTTAAATAAATGAATTTTTTCTTATTACTTTTTGCAAACAATTCAACTATCTTTTCAAATTTTAAAAAAAGTTAGCTAATAACTTAAAGATATTAAATAAGATTTTACATTTGAGTAGCATAATATTATTATAAAGAAGAAGCAAAAAAATGTAATACCACCTCCAAATGGGGTTCTAAATAGATTATCTTTGGTATAGCTTAAACTGACTTATGCTCCAAATATATCAAAGTGTTTCATTATAAAATAAGGCAAACATAACTACAACATTTTTTCTAATTTTAATTTTCTTATTCTTTTTCTAAAATTATACAAATTTTATTTTCTTAATTTTTTCATAAATAAGAGATGAGTGTAAGAAATCTATTAAATAGTCTTTCATTTACTAAAATCACTAATTAAAAAATGTAATTTAATTCAGATTTATAGATATAAAAAATTAAATTTCTAACTTTTATTAAATTATTCTCAATCTAAATATTTTTGAATAGGCAATCAACTCATATAATAAATATATATTTTAAAATATTTTCTTAGTATTAGTAAAAAATAAAATTATTGAATATTTAAAAGAAAAAAATAAAATTTAAAATGTTTAAATCCTTAGTGGATTCTCACTTAAAAAATAAAATAGTTACATTCTCAAAAAAGATTTGATATTATTTTGATTAATAACTATTAAATAAATTAATAGTGTAAACTAAATTTAGATTTTAGAAAATTTTTTTGTTTCTTTATTCTTCATACATTTTTCTCAATTACTTGAAACTAAAAATAACATTTATCTATTTGATTTTATGATTTAAATATATAAATAGTTAATTAATTAGTTTATTCTTCATTTTTATTACTTTATTAATTGTCTCTATTCTCTTATGTAAACAAAAAAAGTAAAGAATGATTCATAATAATAACTTTATTTGAAAATTTATTATTTAAATCTACTTAAATATTTATCGTAAAATTTATCTTATTTATTTTTCTTTAAAATTAAAAAAATATCTATGAATATAATTTAAAATGAATTTTAATTATCTCAGTAATAGAATAATTTAAGATTTAAAGCTATTACAAATATAGTATATAATTTTGTAAATTTTGATTCAACATAGTAGAAAAGTTGAATTAAAGATTTCAAGCTCCACAAACAAATATAAATTTATTTGCAAGGTATAAATAATATGACTTTTTTATAAATTTTTATTTTTTTAAATATCCTCATTCACTTTCTGATTCAAACTCTTCTAAATTTTATTTCATTTTTTTTACTCAATAATTTTATTTTCATTATTAAGGTTTTATTCTAGTATTTTATTGTTTTCTTCTAGTTAAATTTCTATTTACTGTGGAAATAATGATTTTTAAAAATTCATTTATTTATAATCTTTCAAATTATTTGAGGATGCAAAAATTGAGTCGAACGTTAACACTTTAGAACTTTATTATTAGATTTAAGGAAAATTACCACTTTAAATAATTTGGTTCGGATTTTAAGTATTTAAAGGTTAATCTGTGTTAAAAATGTTTTCTATTTTTGTAGATTATTAATAGTTATTATTTTAAGAATTTTAGTTTTATTAGTTAGTTTATTAGATTTCAAGTGGCCTTTATTGCATTCTTTTTAAAAAAATATATTAATTAATTAATCCAAAGAAATTTTATTTTTTACTTTTTAGCGGCTTCAAATATATTTTTCATCTCTTCTCCAAGAAGATGTATCAATTTCTTATTGATAGCTGTTTATATGCTACTATAAAAATTGAATTGAAATTTATTTGTTTATTACAAAAATTTATTTACTTGTTTTCCTGGTTTTGCTCTTATGAAAGCTTCAAGTAATGATTAAATAATCTTTAATAGTTTGATATGCTACTGTTTTTAGCTTTTTTAAATTTAACAACAGCCCTAGCCACAGTTTTAGTCTATTTTAAGGTGAGATTAAGCTTTTTTGATGATCTTTAAACTTAGCTTACACTTTTTTGCAAATCAATTTATTCTTATTTTAAATCTCTCATGCTCAATTAACTTTGATTATTTTGTATTGAAATAACAGGTTTTGGGAAAAAATTAAAAAGTACTTGCTAATCTTCATTTAAAAATAATTTTTTCATTTTTTCTACCTCCTTTTGTCTATCAAGAATATTAAATATATCAAGATCTTCACTTACCAAATCCCTTGCTTTATTAATGAGTTTTACATGATCACTATTAAAAAACTTTCCACAAGTTAGTTAATTTATGAAGTACTTAAAGCTTACCCAAATTTTCTTTTCCCTAGATATCATGGATTTAAATTCTTTTTCCAAAAATTATTCAGCAGCTCCTCCATATTTTTGTTATACAATTTTAGTTATATTATTATTTGCTGGAGTTATTCCAATAGAAGAAACTACTCTTTTTATTTATAACTAAGAGTTTTTATCAGTATCTTCAAATAAATTTTTTCTAGATGAATAACTATTTTTAAGATTGCTCCTTTATGAAAATTAATTATTTTCTGATTATTTTTTATCTATCTTTGAAAAATCTTTAATAAATAAAGGATTTTAAGTATATTCTTTTTACGTTTTGAATATACTAGACGGATAAGCTTTATGTTTTATTTAAATATCTTAATTAGTGCTTGTTAGTGAGAGATCTTGATTATTTTATCCAATCAATACCTCTCTATTTTCTTTAGTCTTTTATTCACTATTTTCTTATGGATTGTCCTCAGTCTATTTTATTAAATTATTTAATTCTTTTATTGTTTATTTGTTTTATTAGTTACTACTAATTTAATCAAAAGAGCTATTATTGATGTTATTATTATAACTATTTTTTATTTGAAAAGGTTTTATTTTATTGTTTATAAGTTCATTTTTAATTGCTTATTTATTGCCTGCTTTGCTTTAAATTATATTTGAAAACAATATTTAATCACCATCAGTATTTTCACTAAAACATTCAGTTTGATAGTATTGTTTTCCTATCCCTTTTTCCATTAAAACTTTTCTAATTTAATTAAGAGGTACAAATTATGTTATTTACTATTAATTTTCTGATTTTTTTAAATTTTAATCTTTTGGATATTCATCAAGTTACTGGAATGATATTAAGGGATTCTCTGGTTAATTTTTTAGATCTTATTTTTCATCTTAATATTGATGAAATTGGAGATTATTTTTTTCTTCTATAGAAATATTTTGCATATTTATTTTTGATTACTCTTTAGGCACACTAATATGCTAGAGGGTGTTAGTATGATGATTCTCGTTTGTATGGTTATTATTGACATTATTTTCGATAGCACTATTGTTATGGATAGTACTTTTTTGGGTAATTTCTTTGATATTTTCTTGATTTGGTATTTCAAAGTCATATAATTTATTTGCCAGATCTAAATACAAATTATAACTATTATATTTTCTCACTTAAAAAAAAAGATTAACATATTATTTGTATTATTTAATAAGATTACCTAAAAAAGCAGATACTAAAATAAAAACTTGGCTAAACCCTCCAATGTAGCTTATAACTTGAGCTAATTTAAGATAACTTTTATGGATTACTGTAGAATAATAGCTTCGCCTAAAATAAATATCACAAAAAGGATCGAAGTTTCCAAAGGCATATTGTTACCATGTTTCACTTACTTTGTATTGCATCAAATTTACAGTATTTACATTAGAAATAGGAAAAATACTTTCATCAGTAATTAGAGTTTATGAATTTATGTACATATTTGCTGTTGTATACATCTAATAGTAATAATAATATAGGTTTATTGTTAATAAATTATATTTAAATTTTAAAAAGTTACAGAGCCCAGTTAAACATTAAAAAGAGCTGAATCTAAATAAGAACTGATCGAATTTTAAGCTTTTTCTGGGTTAAGCATGTTGTTGGAAATATAAAATCTGATCCTAGAATCTTAATTTTAATTTGCAGCTACTTTTTCAGGGCTTTCACAAACAGGATTCCAAGCCTTCTTATGATCATTTGATGTATTATTAATGCATTTTGATACAGAAAATTTCACATAATAAAAATCCTCATTTTCAAAAATTCCTCCAATTTAGAATGTAGTTCCTTTTCTATTTATTTTTTAAACTCAATTAATTTTAAAGGATTAATATCCAATTTTTTTACTTTAGACAAAGAAAGTCTTATAGATTTTCTAATTAAAAAGTGTAAGTCCAGTTTTAATTATAACTAGGAAGATTTATAAAATGATCAAGTGTACAGGGTTCCAGATCTATGTTTGTCTAATAATACATAAATTAAAATTGAATAGTTTTACACAATATAAAATAAATTAATACCTTGTTCTTAACTGTAGTCCCATTTACGAATTTATGAAAGTGGGCTTGCTAAAAACTAATATTTACATAAGGTCTCTTTATGAAATTAGGTTGATCATATTAAATTGCTATCATAAATTAGCTGCTATCGAATAGTATATTATCTGGTTGAACACTGTAGCTTGTTGATTGAACAAAACTAACTTACGCTGATAATTTTTAATATTTAAATTAGATATATCTGTCTTTAAATGGCTTAATAATTACTTTTTTAAAATAAATCGTGCAGCTATTTATAATAATTTAAGATTAATGTGAGTCTAAATGGAAAATATTTTTCTTAATGTGAATATAATTCATTAATTAATTTCATATAATTTATTTATGTAAATTATATCAAGCTTCTTAAGGTGCTTAAGATGCTTTGTAGTAGAAGTAATATGTTTGAATGACATATTTTTAAAAAATAAAGTTAACCAACATAATAGAAGGAGTAATTCTTACTGTAGAGAAGCAGGTAACGGCAATAAAAAAAATACAACAAACTGTGATTGCACCACCAAAGCTTGTTCTAAATTGAGGATCTCTTTTATAGTTAAGTGTAATTTAAGTTCCAAATACATCTAACTATCTTAAAAAGTAGTATGACAATAAGCTATCTAGCATTTATTTTTGAAGCTAAATTTTTAAATTACTTTTTGTTATTCTTGTATTACCAAATATTAGCTATAAATTTTTAGATAATTAATTTGCTTATGTATGTTGTCGAATTTTTTAATTAATTCTAATAAAGTATCAATTGGCATTCGAAATTTTTATCAGTGTTTATATAAAAATAAATACTTTTAAATATGATTACTTTAATAGATCTTTTTATTGTTTTATTAGTTAATTAATTTTAATGGATATTTTTCAAGGATAAAAGATCACTCTTTACATACTGATTGTTTTTTCTTTTCTACATACACAATTTTACATTTAAAATTTACATTTGTTTCTTGATTTTTTTATCTTTAAATTTATGGATTTTTATTTACTAGAAAAATACTAAGAGATGTTAGGTGTAATCTATTTTAACCTAAATAAATGAATTATTAAGTTATTTTTTATATTTATAATTTTAAAATCACATGTGTAAGCCTAAAATATTAATTTTCTTACATTTTTATTTTTACATTTTCAAAAATTCATTAAACTAACAATTTTAAATAAAGTTATAAAGTGTTTTTTCTTTTTTAAATTAGAATGAAAAATATTTTATAAAATACAATAAAAATAATTATCATTTTAGAATTAAATATAATAAAAAAATACACCTTTATCAAATTAATCAATTGATTTTATAAAAATTCTATTAAATTTTTATTTACAAGATAATTTTAGTTTCTAAATTTAAAAAGTTTAAAATTTATTTTTCTTCTATATTTTCTACAATAAAAAATTTATGATACTCTAAATTAAATGAATATATTAGTAAAAATAAAATTTACTCTTAGAAAAATTATTGTTACCTCTTTCATTTAAATTTAAATTACATATTAATTTTTAATTTAAATTGCAAAAAGAAAGTCCCAAAATCATATCAAATAGCTATTCTTTAAAATTTATCAAACAAGCAATTACCTTACATTTACACAAAAAAGTTATTAATCATTTTATTTGATATTTAAATTACAAATTTTATCTTCAAAAGATTGAATTGTTTTTACACCAAAAATATTTTGCTTTCTAATAAAAACAAAAATATATATTTAGTTCTTTAATGGAAAGAAAACAAATATATTACAGTTTATTTTTATTGGTAATTAAAAGTAATTTTTAATTAATTTTGTATTTTAGTTAATGGAGAAGTATTTATTTGATTATAAAAATTTAAATGCCAAATAAAACACATAAATTATATTTTATATAATTAATAAGTATTTAGTTTAATATATATATTTAGTATTAGTCTATCAATTTTTCAATTTAAAATTAAAAATTCAACAAAAATTTTATTTTATTGTTCACATTTTTTTACTTTTTATATGCATAACCATCTTTTTCTACATACTGTTTTAGTATATATCACATTCTTCAACAGCTTAGGAGGCTTATTTAAAGTTTGCTTCTTTTTTGCTTAACATCTTATATTTACCTACATTCTCATAAACTCTTGGCTAGGCACTTTCTTGGCAATCAAGAATATCTTTTTTAAGGACTAAAACTTTTTCTTTATTTTTAGGATGAGAGTTTTCTATTTTGCTCAAAATACCTTTTAAAACAACTTAACCTTATTCGTATTACTGCTTTTCACTAAAGTTTATAGCAACTTCCATAGCTTCAGCTGCTTAAACTCTAAGGTAGTTGAATTCTACAGCATCATTTACTTCTGAATCAACTGGGACAGTTTCATTTTACAAAAACAATGTTAAAATAAGATTACTGTCTTTAACTATTTTTGTTGTGTATTATATATCAATTGGAATAGCAGTTAATTAACCCTTGACTAATTCTAAATTTCTCTCAAAATCTTCTAATGACTTTACTTCTTATTTTGGAACTACTATTTCCATGATAAAATCTTTAGAAACTCCTGAAAATAGCTAGTTTATTTTTATTTGATAAGTCTGATCTTACTTGATGCACTTCCACATGTCTCCATAAGTTTTAGAAATTTTGCAATTTTAAAAATATTTTTAGAAGTTTTTATCTTAATTGTTGAGATTAATTTCTATCAAGATTTCTTAAGCTACGACAGAGAAAAGTCCACCAAGAGCATCTACAAAGAATTCGTCAACTTAATCAATTTTTTCAACATAATAGAAGTTACCGTCTTTTAATTAGCAAATTCTGTTCATTAAGGGGCCATCATGATCTGAACCAAATCCAAAAGAGTGAATAGAAAAACATTCATTTTTCAAAGATTGATTTGAATTGATATATTTTTTAATTTTTTCATCAGCTCCATTATCTTAGCCATCAGAAAGCAAGAACACAGAACTAACTGGGTTGAAAAATTGTCTTTTTTGCAAAATATTAAAAGCCATTAACATACCACTGTTAATATCAGTACCGCCATCTGCAGTGATAGAATTAATAATATTCTAAATACTTGGTTTGTTCTCATCGTCTACTTTTCTTAAATTACAGAGAAGAATAGGATAAGAATTGAATAGAATTAATGATAATCTATCATTCGAGTTTAACATATCAAGTAATTAAAGAAGAGTTGTTTTAACATTTTTTATTTTTTCACCTTACATAGATCCTGAATTATCAATAACGCAAACTAAATCTATGCTTGGTCTTGACTATTCTAATTATTTTACTTACTCCTTCTACTCTTCTTATACCTCATTAGTCTAATCTTATGTCTTTACTGATACCATGATAGGAATATTGAAATCTTGTTAGTTATTGAATTAGAAATGCTTGTTAAGAGTTTTTATTTCAAATGTGAGACCTTTTTCTAAATCATAAGTTGGCTTTTTAGCGTCTTTGACCATTTGTTATAAATCAGGTTTAATTTCTTGCTCTTGAAGCATTATTTTATTGTTTACTTATTTCATTGTTTCCTCCTATGGAATAGAGGTATTAGAATTTATCGATGGGATAAGCTTCTTTTGAACAACAGTTTTGGGTTAAATAGTGTTAGTTTGAACAGGCTTTTAGGCCACAGGTTATTTTTAAGCAACAACTGATTATGGTTATAACACTGCTTTTTTAATTACTGGAGAAATCAATTGAGCTTGTGGAGCACTCTTTACTTAATTAGTAAGAGTTTTAGAAATGCTTGATGTAGTTTTTTTAACTAAAGTAGAAGTTTATGGAATTTTTTTGGCTTCTGTTTTAGTTGTAACTGATTTTTTCTTCTAAGGTAATGATATAGAGTTTACTATATTAGTATTAAGGTTATCCATTTTTTATTTTTCAAATTATGATTTTGGTTTTTTTTTTTATTTTATTTAGTTAAATTAAATTACATCTTACTAGGCTTTTAGATTTTCATATTAAAAGGTTATTAGATAATAGATAAGATTTTCTCTTCTATACATTATTTTTTTTCTTAGAGAGGCAATTAAGTTGTTATTTTTCTACTGTCCTAATCAATTACGATATTGATAATCACTCTTTTCTATATTAAATAAATAAATCCAAATCATTTTTTTAATTAAATAACTAATTTTATGATAAATTCTTATCTAATTTACCCTCTATTACATTAAATTTATATAATTGCAATATCTTTAGGATAAAACGCCTTTATATTAAATAGAAACATCAAAAAGATATCCAACTATCTATTTTAATTTATTTTTTTATAGTAAAAAAAGTAATAAAAATGGGTTTTTATTCCATATCATAATTTATAATTTGTATTTCTTATAAAATTAAATATTAATAAATTTGATATAATATAGAAATAATAAATATTATTATCAATATTTTTTAATATAAATATAAAATACTTAAACAACTCCTCTTAGTTTCGTAGACTATAGAATAATTAAGTAATTTAAATGGATTCGATTTAATATATAGAGATTAACTCTAATAAAATAATATTAAAATAAATACAAGCTATTTATAAAGATAAATAAAATCATTTATTATCTTAATTTTATTTTTAAAATTTTTATTTACTTTTAAAATCATTAAACTATTCAATATAAAAAGATAAATATAATATTCAAATTAACATAATGATTGTCTTCATACATTATTGCCTCAATAAATTAAAATTTTTAACTATTTCATAAATCCAATAATTTTGAGCAGAGATTTAAATGGAATTAAAATAAAAAATTAAGAATATTTCTAAAATATAATATTTTAATCAACTAATTTATTCATATTTTTAAATAATTAATTAAAACACAAATCTTACAAGAGTTTATTGTAAAAGTGTTTTTAATGATTTTTAGTAATACCTTAATAATTTGAAATAGATTTATGCAATAAAAAGCTAAAAAGAAGATATAAAATTTAAGTAGTTCTTAAATTAAGTTTAAAGATATAATAAAAAGCAAAACTTTTATTCCAATATATTTACTTCTACAGAATTTGAGCAGTTCTGAAATGAAATATATTAAATTATTAAATGTTCATAATTTTCAAAGATATTATTTGTCTATCAGTTTAAGATTTTAGAAGAATCGATTATTAAAAAGAAGATCAAATAACACACACAAAATAATTATTAAAAAACTATCTGCAAAAGTAGAACCTAATACTGAAGTAAAAGCTTACTGTAAAAATGTTTTATCATTTTTTTAATAATATTTTAATTATTTATAATTTATTATATGTAATAAATATCAAAATAATATATTTACCTCTATAAAATTTGAGTAATTCTGAAAGCAAATATATTCAATTATTAGCTGTTCATTATTTTCAAAGATATTATTTGCCTAATAATTTATGATTTTAAAAGAATTAATTATTAAAAAAAGTTCAAATAAAGTAAAATAAACAACACACATAATTTATTATAAATAATATAAATTATTAAAAAGTAAGATAAAAAGCTCGTAAAGTCAATAATATTTATTCATTTTGTTAGGTTAAAATGAAGTTTGTAAATAGTACAAAGTATGAAGAATACCTTCAGAGTAAACATTTAGAAAAACTAATAAACAAACCAACTATTGAAGATCAAATTTTCCCTTTAAATAGGATACAAGTTAAAACTTTTAATTTACAAGGAAATGCTTTGTTTCTACCTTCTTATTTATATTTAAGAGAAAAGCTTGAAATTAATATTAATGATGAATAAGTAAATTTGTTAGATTGCATGTATGTTTATGACAAAGCTAATGATGAAGAAGTTATATTATAGATTATAAACTTTAAAGATAACAAGATAAAAGCCATTAAAAAACTTTCATTTCCTGATATTATTTCTTACCTTGAAGAGGAAACAAGATAAATAAGTTTAAAAATGATAAGAGAAAGGAAATTATCTTGCGATAGTGCTGCTTTGAGTTTAGAAAGTTACGAAGATCTTTTCTATGATGGTTATGTACGATAGAGCACCAAGCAATAATAAGGCATGCAAAATTTTAACTTGTAAGCTGATATCGTAGGAGGAAAATATTTATTTCTGTGTATAAAATCTAAATTCCAAATAGAGTTAAGTGTATTAAATCTTGATTTGAGTTTAATTATGTAGCATAATATAGAAATGGTTAATCATGCGTATCCAAATTAAGATTATGAGGATTAACATATAGATTATATAGAGCCAGGGTTAATATATTTTCTATACAAATAATATATTATAAAGATTGATTTAAATAAAAAGGAGGTACTTTTAAATATGTTAGAGTATAAGTTTCCAAAAACACAACTTCTAAGATTACTTCCAGTGACTTTATGCGAATTTAAATATTATTTTAGCAAAAATAAGGATAGAAATCTTCTTGGTTATAACAATGACAATAATGATAAAATTGTTTTATATGTGATTGCTGAAAACGTGGTTTATTAACTAAATATGCATAATTTAGATATTTTAAGATAAACAAATATATTTAATTTTTATTTTAGTTAATAGCCACTAAATTAGTAAGAATCAAAAGATTTTGGTATTCAAAAGGTTTTAGTTGTTCCAATTCGGCTTAAAGATAGGCAGAGAAAAACATTTTCAAACTGGACCTTTTTGATTTAAGCTAAATAGTACGGCTACATTCTTTAAGATTGGAAAGAGCAAAATTTATTCAATATTTAGAAACTTAAGCTTCCAGAAGAACTAGTTTTGAAATAAAAATGTGATTATGAATTTTTCTTAAATGATTAAAACATAGTAAGCTCATAGGATAAAGTATATTTTGCATCTGAATCATTTTACAATCATTATTATGAATTTAGAGTTTTCAAAAAGAAAGGTTGTAGGAATTATACTTACACTTGCTAATTAAAAGAAACAAATTTTAAATTGTATTAAAATCATCGTATCCTAAGTAATCTACCTCCCATAATTTATAATAACTAATTAACTTACCCAACTTATACTAACATAAATGATTAGAGCTTGGCGTTTTATTAATTTAAGGAGGAAAATGTTAATTAAGCTTAATATATTTTATAAGAAATAGATTAATCAGATTACAAACAAATATTTTATTATGGTGATTAGCTTGACTTTTAAAACGGATCGACTGCATTTGTTTATAAATTAGAAAACAATAAATTAACTCATAAAATATTTTGCTACGATGGCGAAATTGATATCACTTAACAACGTTAGCTCAATGTAAACAACTTAGAATGGGTTTATTTTATCAAAGAAGATAACATTTTTTCTTTGAATTCACTTAAGCTACAAGACTAACCATAAGAACCAAAAATATAAAGACTTTTTAGCGAGATAGTTAGCTTTTCTTAGTTCCATTCTGATCATAAAAATAATGTTTTTTTGCCAATGATTTATAAAAGCAACTAAACATAATTTTTTGCTATTTATGATGTTGATAAAAAGATGATAATTAATTAAACAATTCATAAATCTTAATACACAATACACTTATTATCATATTTCGACTAATAAAAAAATGAGTATATTTTAATTTTTATCAAATAGTTTCCTCAAACACAAAATAAATACTATAAAAAACTATTTTTATTTTTTTATTCATTAAATATGAAAAATTACAATTTTAAATTTATAAATTTAATTTTTTGGAAATTAGCTCATATATATGATATTGAATATGATATTGGTATTAAATATCATTACTTTTATTTAGGAGCCTAAAACAATATCTTTTAAATGTTCTACCAAAACTCATTAATAGAAATGGATAGAAATAAGAGATTTGAAATAAAAAAATAAGTGTAAACAAATTTCAAATATTCAGAGTACGATAGGCTATATTTTGCTGTAAATATCAAAGATTCCTAATATATTTTACATCATTAATACAATAGAAAAGGAATTTAGTAAAAATACATAAGTATTTTGGATAGTGATTACAATTAATTGAAATTTATAGATTTTAACTATATCATTGAGAAAAATACAGAGATTAAAAACTAAAATACTAATTTACCTATTGTGAAAATACTCTCTTCAGGCAAGATATTAATTAGCTTTGGAACAAATAAACTTTATTAGATTATCTAATAATTTTGATTATAATTAATAAAATGAAATTCTTTTTTTATTACTCAACTCTCAACAAATAATAAATTTTAATTAATAGTTCATTAATACTTAGAATGAAATATAAAATTAAATATGTTTAAGTAATATTGTTTGTTTTAAATATAATATTTATGTTCAAATATGAATCCTTTTTTTTATTTACAATAAATTTAAAAATTGATAAATTACATAAAAACATTTTTTACTATTTATAATTAATGTTAAGCTGATGTGAGAATTTATGATAATATATTACTCATTTATTTTTATTTTAAAATATTTTTATGAAATATAAATATTTTTTACTATTTAAAGGAGAAATCTATTACATTGAAATTTTTAGTTGTTTTTTGTTATCTTTAAATGATATTTAAGAATATGTTATTTTTTGAAGTTTAGATTTAATGGATAATTTACAGTTCAATCAATAAAATATTAAATTGAAACTTTAATCTTCATTTAATATTGAATATTTAATTTAATGTGAAGATTTAATAGATATTTTTTTAATACTACAATCAATTAAATGGATGAGCAACAAAGATAGAATTATTTAGATTTTTATGAATTTAATAAACAAACAAAAGATAGACTTAAATAATCCTGTTTGATAGATGATGAGTAGTTTGAGAAATGCATTTAATTTATGAGAGAAAAAGATATTCTCATTTTTAATTTCATAGGAAATAGTGATTATAGTTAGATATATTTAGCATATTCTGTTGCTACTCAAAGATATGTTTCTGTAAAAATTATTTAAATATTCCGCAAAATGGTCTAAGACTATGTTGTAAAGCCATTAACAAGTGATAAAAGTGATAAAATAATTGAAGAATATATCTCTTCTTTTGAAAAAATTAAAAATATTTTACAAATACAGTCAATAAACTATTTTGAAGAGCTAGAATCTATGTTTTTTGTTTAAGAGCTAGGAATAAGTAATTTGTTTTTAAAGCAAATATTCTGATTTTTATTTTGTTAAAATACAGATACCCTGGATACTTACTTATAGGCAAGGAAGAAGTTTAATAAATAGCTTAATAAAAAAGAAATTTACATGATCTGCTACTAGCTTTTTGATGGGCTGAGGGAAGTTCATGAAAATTTTCAAGATGTTCTACTAGATAAAATTGATTTAAGTAAAATCATCTTAACATCTAATGGCGATGAAGTAAAATATGGTAATATTTTTATAGCTAAATCATTAATTAATTAAGATATTTTTAAAGACTATGAAAGGTACTGTAATTAGCTCCAAAAGGTTCAAAGGCAACAAAAAAATGTAAATTATTTGAAATTTTAATTTGATTTCATTTGTTTTTGTATGTATAAAAGAGTGCTGAAAATAAAGTAGATTTTCTTGAAGATATGCAAAAAGTAAATTAAAATTTTTAATGTGTTCTTGAAAAAAGAAATTTAATTATCAACATATAGTATGATATGAGGAAATTGGCGTTGATTTTTATAAAATTGACTACAACTAGCACTTTAGAAGTAGATGAATCTCTATTGAATGACATTGAGTATCTTCAAAAATAAATTTTCAACGAACAATATGAAACTTTTAATAAGCATATAATTTTGCCTATGCTAGGATTATGCACTAAAGTTCCAAATGCTACACTTTAAAAGATGTAAAAGCGTTTATAGAAAATTATTAATGCTAAGGGAATGTCAATTTACTTGGCTAATTAAATTTTAAAGTTAAATAATATTGAAAGTAAAATAGAGGATATGATAGTAGCTTAAGAAAAGCACATTTAAAGAGTAATAAAAGCTGATCCTAAATCTCAAACCTTTACTAAGCTTGACAAATTTTTTGAATTCAAATAGTTAGATTAACTTTAATCTCTTCGTCTTGATTTAAAGTATTTGTTAACTTAAAGAAATATAAATAAATTTATTATTTTCTTAAAAATATTAAAAAGAGAACCTTATATCTTGAAGTAAAAAGCCCAAAGAGTTCAATACAATCTATAGAAAGCTCAAAATTTAACTGATTTGAAACTAGGATTAAGGTAATCTAACATAAGTTTAATATCAATTCTTAAGAGAATAAATAAAGTAATAAACAGATATTTTAAAGTAGAATTGAAAACATAAGTAAAGTTATACAATCTTGTCCTAGTATTCTTTCTCTCTATTTAGATTTACAGTAAAACTTTAAAAATTAATAAAGCATCAAAAAGTATATCAATTTTCATTAAAAATAGAGGAAACGGTGTTGGTTTGAATAGTGTCTGTGAGCTAGTCAAATGCTTTTAGTTGAGCACTAAGTTAAATATTTTAACTTTTAATATAAAGTAAATTATTTATTTTTATTTTTTATTTTATTTTTTTTAAAATTTAAATAAGTGGAAGCTATATAGGCAAAGAAGGAACCAGAATTCTAGGTGAAGGTCTTGGAAGCTGTTCAAGTTTATAACATTTATTTATATATTTAAGGTATTTTTTAAATTTTTAATTAAATACAATTAAATTTAACAAAGTTATATGCATGATATTAGTGGAATGTATATTGATGAAGATGATATTAAAAATATTTTTAGTGGTATACAAAAATTGAATTTAGAAGAGTTTATGATCGATTTAAGGTGATTTATTTAATAAATGGCTTATTTTTAAATATTGTTTCTTTTAGCTCAAATCAAATAGATTAAGTTGGAATGAGAACCATAAAAAAATTTATAAAAGATGCATCTACTCTCAAAGGATTTTAAATAAATTTACAGTAATTTTCAATTTATTTGCTTTGATGTTAGTTTATAAAAATAATTAAAATTTTTAGAGACAACTATTTAGGAAATTTAGGAATAAATGAATTATGTGAAGGAATAAAAGAAAATAAAATAATTGAATATTACTGCTTAGATTTAAGGTAACATAAAATTAATGCAAGTTTATATTTTAAGTATTTTTTTATTAAACAAAGTGAAAACACTATCAAAGATGATGGATTTTTATAACTTGTTTTGGCTTTAAAATAATGCTAATAAATAAATAACTTAACTCTAACAATGAAGTAATTAGATTTAAAATTAAATTAGGATTTTATTTAAAATTAAATATTAGGAGTAATAGATTGACTAACAAATACATAGAGCTTTTTATAATGCTATGCCATCACCTATAGAATCTGAATTCTTTATATTTAGATCTAAGGTATAATATTTTATGATAATAAATAAAAACTCATTCATCTTATATATCTATTAAGGATTAATAAAATTGAAGATAACGATCTCTTGATAGTTCAAAAAAATTTAAAAGAAATTGTAAAAAATTTAGTAGTGATGAAGCATAAGTAGTGAAATTAATAATTAATCAATAAATTAAAAGAAATAATATTATTTACTTAATAAAATTAAAATTAAAAGAGCTAATCTCATTTATATAATTTTGTTCGCTTTAATTTTTAAAAGTAGATCTTCCAACATTTACTTAGAATTAATATTACACAAATAAATTGAAAGTAATCATTAATAAAATGATAGAATAAAATGCTAATCTTTTAAATAATTATTTAATTAAAAAAAAATTTTTTTTATTCAGATTAAAGAAAAATTAATTTGCTTATTCATCCATTTTATTATTTATAATATTTGTTTGGATCAACCAAAATTATAAGTTTCATTTTCATCTTTAAGAAATGATTTAAAAATTAGCTTAACAAGTTAATAATTCAATGTAACTTTATTTGGCTTAAAAATATTTTTAGAACAAGAAAATTTTAATAGTTGCTTTATCAACAAAATACATCAAATATTTTAATAGATATTTATACTATTAACCCTTTTTTAATAAATCTAATAACCATCCATTAAATACTTACTACCTGCCTCATTTAAATGATTTTTATGTATGATGCTGTTTATTTTTAAGTATCTGTTTAATAAATATTTTCATCATCACCTAAATATAAGCTTTAGCTTAAATTAGTATATATTTTAGATACCATAACGGCTTTACTTTCTTACTAACTTTTAATTAATGATTTTAAGGAAAGAATAAAACTAAATTATTAATTTATATAAATGCGTTTCAAGAAATACTTTATTTTAATTTCAATAAAAAAAAGAAAGTCTTCTAACAATTTAAATAATTTATTCTAATTTAAATTAGGCTTAAAATGATTCTTAAGTAAATAAAAAATTTATTATAAGTTTCTGTCATAAGAAATATAAAATATTTTAATATATATTTACAATATTATTCATTTTTTTAATATAAGTCATTTATTAAGTGGTTGATTCATTTTAAAGGTTTTTATGTATGATACTGTCTGCTTCTAAAAAATACTTTGATATATATCATCTAAATCAACTACTTATGAGCTTTAGTTGTAGTTAGAATATTTTTTAGATAACATCATTGTTTTACTTTCTTTATTAGAATTTATTGATTAGGTGCATTTTATACAGTCTAAGATGTCTCTTTTAAGTATTTCAATTTTTTCCTGGTTTTATAGATGATGCTTTTCCAGTTTACCAAGAAAATGTGTTAAAATTAATTCGCTTTCACTAAACTATTTATTTTCACTTAAATTCAAAGCACTATCGATTGCCATAGCTGCTTAGACTCTTAGATAGTTGAATTCTACCAAACTATCTATTTCTGAATCGATTGGAATTCTTTCATTTTACAAAAATAAAGTAAGCATAAGATTACTATCTTTTACTATTTTTGTTGTGTATTAACAGTCTATTGGAATAGCAGTTAATTGGCCTTTCAATATTTCTAAATTTCTCTCAAAATCTTGTAACATATTTACATCATTTTTTGGAACAGTTAATTCCATTATAAAATCTTTAGAGGTTCCTTAAAACAATTAGTTGATTTTAATTTGGTAGATTTCATCCTATTTTACACATTTCCATACATCTCCATACGTTTTGGAGACTCTGCAGTTTGAGAAATATTTTTAAAAATTCTAATCATTTCTATTCAATTATAATTCTATTGTTATTTCCTGAGCGACTACAGAGAAGAGTCCTCCAAGAGCATCAGCAAAATATTAATCAACCTTATTTATGTCACTTATGTAATAAAAATTGCCATTTTTTAATGAACAAATCTTATACATTAGCTCAGCGTCATGGTTAGATCCATATCCAAATGAGTGTATAGTGAAGCATTCATTTTGTAAAGGTATTTATGATTTGATATAATTTTAAATTTTGATGTCAGCTCTTGAATCAATTCCATCTGAAAGTAACAATATTGAGCTTACTTGGTTTTAAGATTATCTTTACTATAAAATTTTAAATGCTTAAACCATACCTTTATGAATATCAGTTCCTTAATGAGTACTTATTTGATTGATTTTTTTTTTTAAAGTCTATTTATTATTATTGTCTGCATATTTTAAGTCGAAGAGTGTAATAGGATCATTATTGAATAATATCAGTGAAAGTCTGTCATTAGAATTCAACATTTCTACTAAATTTAGCAAAGTCTCTTTGACATTTTTTATTTTTTCACCTCTCATAGATGCTGAATTATCAATAACACAGACTAAATCTATACTTGGCCTTAAATTTATCTATTATTTTACATATTCTTTTTATTCTTTAAGTTATATTTAATTTTAAGTATTAACTGAGACCATGATTGGAATAGTACATTCATGCTTATTACTGAATTAGAAATGCTTCTTAAGAGTCTTGATTTCAAAGATTAGATTTTTCTCTAAATCGTAAGATGTTTTTTTAGAGGTTTTTGACAATACTTCAAAATTTTGTTATCTTTATGATTCTTATAAAGTGAAATCTTCAAATTTTTCACTTTTTTACTTGGTAGGATATATTTCTATTTTTAAAAACTCAGGTTTTGTAAAATGGGTTTTAATATTTTTTTAGTTAAGAGGTAATTTCTAAGCATCTATCTATGATTATTGTTAAACATCATAATCTTATAGTAAAGATGTCAATTTTTATTTTTAAGAGGTCTGTTGTTGGTTTATAGGATAATTTTAAGTATTTTTATTAACCAGAGAAAGAGGCAATGAAATTTTTTCATTAACTTCTAACTCATCAAATGATTGAGAAAGCTCTTCTAAAATAATTGGAAATTTATTTTTCTTAACAGGACTTTAAAAGCTCATTTTTTTATTTTATTTTTTGTCTTTTTAAAAATATTAAACTAGTTAATTATTTTTAATTCTAAACGGTAGCTATTTAAAGAGAAAAAATCTAATTTTTAGTAGATTATATATATTTATTTGAAAGTGTTCTTACCAATATAATATTGCTCTTTTTAGAACTAAAGATTGATTAATTAAGAGTGTATTAAATTAGTTAGATACTGCAAAATCTCAAAAAAAACTCCACTACAAAACCCGAACCAATTCTGAAATTAATTTTTTAAATAATTAAACTTTTTACCTTAAAATATTGTATTCAGGTGCTTATACCTAGAGATTTACATTAATTTTGAATTCAAAAATAGCTTTTTAAAAGTATTAAAAAATGTATGATTTTATAGCTAAATATCTTACAGCCAAAACACTTAAAAATCTAATTTATATAAAAAAGTTATACTTAAATTATTTTGGCATTAAGAAAAAGTCAAGATAAATTTATTAATACAATCCTACAAAATAATATCTTTTATATTAAATTACTTATGAATAAATTAAGCAACAATTTAGTATTTTAATTTAACGTTAATTAACACAAGAACAATTTATTTAACTTTTTAATAGAAACTTAGAAGTAATAAAAATATAAATAGTACATTGGAATTTTTGTTATTCTGTTCTATTCTTAATAAATAATGAACTTTATTATTAATTTTTAAGATTTTTACATTTCAAATGAATGAATTCAATCAACCATTTAGTATCAAAAGTAAATAAAATATCATTTAAAAATCTTTGAATTATCCTTAAAAAAGTTAAAGTAAATAATTCAAATCATGATAAAAATGAAACAGATTTCTGAAATGTCTAGTTTAAAAAATTGTAAGTTGGCTTTAGATTATTAGATTAAACTGTTTTGGAAATATATAATTAAGTAATTAATTTTTTATTTTTATGATATTTGGGTATCATTTTTAAAATAATATTTTAGTTTCATCAATATTTATTTTTATATCATTCTGAATCAATTAATCCAAATAGAAGTAGAATAATATATATGAGTAGTTTAAAATGCTATTAATTGTTAATAAATATTTTTTCAGATGTATTTTTATATTTTTAGTTTTAACTTATTAAAATATAAAAATAAATTTTCAAAAAATTACATGGCTACTTAAGTTTATCAATCTACTTCATATAAAATTTCATAATATGCAAACAAGTTGTCAAGATGATCAAATAATTTGATTTTATTAAATTTTGAATTAATTTTAGAAAATGGATTTGTTTCTATTTTTTATATGAAAAATAAAATTTTTCATCTTTTTTAGAAAAATAAAATGATATAATATTGCCTAGTTTATATATCTATAGTAAAATGTATGAATCAAGAGAGTAATTTAAATCACCAATAAATAAATAATTGGTAAATAATAAAAGTTATAAAATGAAAATTTTGAAGATTTAACGAATAAATTTTTTTTTAATTTTAATGGATATTTTTATAAGTTAGTTATTGGTTAAATTATGCACTAACTTAATTTCTAACTAAAAAAGAAAAATATTAATTTTTGATAAAGACTTAAATAGTTTCTAAGCTTTTATTGATTGATTCATTGATCTGGTAGATTTTCAACAGAAACAAATATAATCAAATTATAAACAAAAATTAATTGTACATTAAATTTGTTAACAAACAAGCACAATAGGTTTGGTGTATTTTTAGCTTACTTTCATAAAATAGATATGAGTCAAAGTAAAATAGGGTTGCAATAAAATTTTAGTTAAAAGAATCTTGTCTAATCTTAGACAGTTGGCAGCTTCAGTGCCAATTATTAGTGTATATTTTGTAATATTATAAATTAGAATCCTCTTTTTCTGTAGTGCAGCCATACAATATGCTGGAATTGTGCTGATTCCTCAAAGTAAAGTCTTATTAATAGTATCTCAAATGAAACTATTTAGTAAATAGAATGTAGATAATGCAAGCAAATTACATAATTTAGTAATATCACAGAGCTTTATAGATGTATCATAATTTTTTAATTTTATGTTTTAAGACCTATTTTAATGAATGCTCCAAAATTAAAACAATAAATAGTAGGTAGTCCTTAAAGAGAAAATAAAATTTAAGAGTCATAGATAATAAACAGCTCTCCTCCATAGAGTAAATTAAGATTTAGATCTACAGTTAAATAAATAACTAATCGTTATAAATAAATGATTTATTTAGGAAACGAAGAATAAATACTTTAAAGCTAAGCTGGATAGTCATTATAAAATTATAGTTTATAGCAATCACCTTTGAAAAGGAGTTTGAGGCAAAACAAAAATGCAATTAATAATGAGTAAGCTAACTCATCGTTTCTTAAAAAATCTTTATCTAAGTAATCACATCAGCAAGTTAGCGAAAATTATGAATCAGAAAACCCAATTTTTGAAGTGATTTTGCTTTTTAACTAAATGATATTTTTAATTAAATATATTTGTATTTCATCAAAATAGACGTTAAAGCCATAGATTATAGAAGCAAATATATGCTGCGAGCATGGTGAAGAAATTAGTTTATTTTGCAATACAGAAAGGCTGCTATGCTGTGTATAATGTGTGTATCAAACACAAGTACATAAAAAGCATAATGTAGTTCCTATTAAGTAAGCACTCTAAAATCTAAGAGAAGACAATTTAATATTTATAAATTCTTGTAGAGAAAAAGTATCTCTAATCGATGAGGCTATAAAAAACTGCTAGTTTAACAAAAGTAAGCTTTAGTAATTAGTTAATTAATATAGGAGTATGATTTAATAAGAGTTCGAAAAACTAATTCAAATCATCTCAAAAAGAGAAGAAGAAGCTCTATCTCACATATAAAATTTTCATGACACTTCATTTAAGGTAGAAAAAAATTATATTTGTTATAACATTGAATGATTAAAATAAAATAAATACTGAAAAAGGAAGAATTTAAGGAGGTTTAATAGAATTATGGAGAATAAATAAATATCATTAGCTTATTAAAAGCATTTCCAAATATTCTTTTTGATATTTAGCTAAAATATATTTTTAAAATAAAGGATTATGAAAGCAAATAAGAAAATTTGCAATTTTTGAAAAATTGTATCAAAGAATATAGCGAACTTGACAGAGCACAGGAAGCAGCTTAGCAGGAAACAACAATTTATCTTTTTAGTATTTAGAATATGTTGAAAAATTCAATAAAGAACTTTTAAATTAAGACTCCAATTCTCAAGTGTGATACAATAGAAATAGTAGAAATGAATAGTAGACATTAAATTTAGAATGAACTTTAGAATTTAGGAAAAAGCAAAGTAAAGAGCTACTTAGCTTCAGCGTTGATTCAAACCTAACAAACCTCTGCAAAAAAGTAGCCAATAAACAATAATTCAAATGTTAACATTAACACCGCCCTAAATACAGCAAAAACATAATCAAGATCCCGTTCTCCAATCCAATAAGTAATAAATCTTTTGTTTATGTTAAGATTAAACATTTTTGTTTTTTTCTTTATATAAAAAAGAAAGAAGTTTAGGCTTAAACAACTCCAAAAGCAATCAAAAAGAGCCCAAATTAGAAAAGCTATCTTAGTAATGTTAAGTGTTCTTCTAAAGAGTATCAATGGAAAGAAATGGCAAATAAAATGAATAATTTAGCTGAAGGAATATCTTAAGCTTAAAGTAAGTTAATTTAAGACTTTTTCTGCCAAATTTCATTCGTCCTTTCTTAAATTTAAAGGGAATAATTAGTATTTTATTTATTTATTATATAGGACCTATATCTCCTTTAAATACAGAACCTCATTAAAAAGAAAGAATGGTAAAGAGATTAACTCCAAGCAGAAGTTCTTTGAATTTCTAAAGCAACAAATAACTCAGCTAAGCTACTCCAAAATAGAAATAAATCCCCACTTAAAATGAGCCTGTTTAAAATAATATCAAAAAAACTGCAAACTCTACTTTAAGCCCAGCCCCTAGTTAAAAATCACTCAACAAAGGACTGGAAATTAAAACAAACATAAGTCCTAGTTTTAATGAAAATAATTCAAGAAGAAGTGTTACTCCTAATTCATTTAATAAGCAGCAGGGATTCAATAGTAACTTAGGATATTCTGGTAATTATAAATCTTAAATAACTCCAAAAAGAACCAGTGGCTATAATCCATTTGTTAAGGATAAAGGACAAGCTAATAAAAAAACTAGCAACTATTAAAGCAGAGGTAGCTAAAAGGGAGAAGAAAATTACTAAACAACATCATAAAATAATAATTTTGAATAAAATCCAATAAGTGAGATAAGGGATAAAGTCGAATAATTTAGCAATATCTAAGATAATAATCATAATAGAAATAGATCAGAATCACCTATGTACATTAATGTAAATGAATTTCAAAATAAATCTGCTACATACAAAAGCTAACACGATTTGAAGGCGCTTAAGCAAAATAATTCCAATTCAAACCTTAAGAGTACTCCAATATAATCTTCTGTTGGAGTATCTATGAGTAGCAATCTATAAAATACGCAATTTAATTAACAATAAAAATCTTTATCATATTAAAATCTTCATCAAATTAGACACAGTGCTGACTTAAAATTGATTTAAAGTAGCTAATAATAACTTTAATAAGCATCTTAGAATTCAACACCAACACTCAAAGCTGAAAAAGCCCAAACACCCACATCATAAAATCTATTGTAATCCAGTTAAACTGCAGGATTTTCGTAACTAACTTCTAATGTTTACACAAACGAATCACCATTAGTTTCATCTTAGCAAAATGAAGATTAACAAAAGAAAATTTAAAGTGGTTAAATTTTAGACTAAACATCATATTTCTAACAGCTAGGCTAAGAAAAGGAGAAATAAATGTCTGGTTCTTACAATCAACAATATTTAGTTGATTTAAACACAATAAGTAATGATTAAAATCTAATCAGAAAAGATATTCATGCATCTAATTAGTAACAGCAATTAATATAATAATAATAACAACAACAACAAAACATAAGCAACAACTAACTTCAATAATTTTCAATAGCAGCCAATCAATAATAAAGCTTAATAAATGGAAATCAATAATTCCAAAATTAGTTTGTCAATAATTAGCAAAATTAAGAATAGCAAATATTGGCATCTCAATAACTTTAAAAGAGTTATGGGTAATAAGGGTAACAGCAGATTTTAACTGGAAGCTTAGTCCAAAAGCAACAATAGTCGATTAATGAGGTAGACAAAACAAATGATACTTTATTTTAAAATTAAAGATTTTCAATTTATAATTTTTAAAATGAACCCGATGCATTTTCTCCATTTAAATAATAAAGCTAATTAAGTCCAATAGTTAAACAGCAAATAAATAGCCAATATTTAGAAAATTAATCCAACTTGCATTCTCCTCCTACAAATTATTTCCCTCAATAGTTTAATGTTTCAAACTAAATTTAATAAAATGAAGTTTCTCATGACCAAGCAGGTGACAAATAATATAGCTAGAACCAATAAATTGTTTCTAATTTTAATAACAGCAGCAACATAAATTAGGCTCAATATCTACCATAATAGCTGTAATACTAAGAGGATTAAAGAATAAATAACATTCAATAAAGTATAAATAATAGTTTAAATAACTTATAAGGAAACAAAAGCTAAGAATAATAATTAAAAAGTAACTCTGCAATCAATGAATCTTTAAATAGAAACTTTGAATAACAATAGCAAAATTTAAATTTAAGCAGAAGCTAATCTTAAAATTAAAATTAACAAAAGGCACAATCTTTTGAAAAATCTCCAGATGTAAGATAAATGGCTTAACCAGTAACGCTAGTTAATTAAAATTAAGATTAACATACTTAGTAGTAATAATAAATATAATAATAGCAATAGAATTATTAGTATTAATAAGTATTCCCTATTGAATAAAATTAATAGCAGCAATTAATATCTTCCAATTCCTAAAACTAAATGAGCAGTTCATAAAATGATAATAATGTATTAAATTCATAGTTTAGTTTCACTCCAAGCAGCTAGAATTATGCTAATAACAATCAAGAGCAGAAGCAAGAACAAGTAACCATTTTTAATACAATAAATAATGGAATGCAATACTAAATGCAATAGCAATAATTTAATTAGAGGGGAGAGTTTGAATTTAATCAAGTAGCATAAAACCATTTGCATTAAGTCAATCCAGATAACTCATTTAACTTGCCAACACCTACTTAGCTTAGTTTCTAAAATCAAGATTAACAAAATATCTAATCTTCTTATATAGAAAGAACTAATACAAGTAACAGTAACACAACTTAGTAACAGTAAATCTATAAGACTTAATAATAAAATTTTGCACCAACCTTTCCTCATGATAATAGCAATAGTAATAATCAATATATCTTGATTTAGTAATAAGAGTAACAGCCAGAAGTTAATACTAATTATGCTTAGCATAGTAATAATTAAGGAGAGCAACATGCTTAATTAAATATTAATTATTTGAGTGCCTTTAATGATAGCCATATTTTTACTTAAGACTTATAAACAAATCCTTAATGTGCTAAAATTTTACCTCCTAATATTAGAAAGACTAAATTACTATACAGGTTGACAGAAGATGGAGCAAATAGTCAAATATTCCATAGAAAATGTGATGGATAAGGTCCAACAATCACTTTTGTAAAGGCTAACGGGGAGCATATTTTTGGATACTATTTACCAATAGCATTTTGCAGAAGTGATCAATACTCAACAACAGACAAATGCTATATTTTTACAGTTTAAAACTCATAAAATATCCCACCAACTAAATTTGAAATTAGACCAGAAAAGAAATTTATATCTATTTATTAGAACTCTAAAAATCCGTGCTTGGGAAGTACTCTAAATGGCAAACAAGATTTAATCATAAAGTAATTAATTAAATATTTCAATTAAATAATTAAATTAAAATATTTTATTTACATAAAAATAAATAAAGCTTTGATAATCCAGAAAAAAGTTGTTCTAATCTAGGTTATGCTTATAAAATTGATCCTAATTTAGTCAGTGATAAGATTTTAGCTGGATAATACACAGATTGGAATGTTTCTGAAATAGAAGTTTACTCTTTAACCATGTGAAAAAAAAATTATATAATTAAAATAATTAATGTTCATTAACTTATCTTCTCATTAAATTAATTTTGATATCTATATTAAAGTGAAAATAAGTCAATATATTATCTTACTAGCAAGTATTTATTCTATGTTAATTAATTAATATTCTACCAATCAAATTTTTTAGATTTTATATTAATTAAATAGTATTTATTTATTATTTAGTAATTTCACATTTCAGTGAATTAATTAATAAATAATAAAATTCTTTCCAAATTAAACAAACCATACAAAGATTCTCATAAACTTTTAAAATTTCAAAAAGCCTCTATATTTATGGGAAACTGCCTCACCAACACTACAGTAGTTAATTAACCAAATACTTAAACTCTTAAAGAAGCAGAGGAAAGAGAATTTGAAGGAGAAGTTACTTATGTAAGACCATTTTATAAGGGTATTGTTGTCAGATCTGCTCCTACTGTTGAGCAATTAGAGAAGATATTTTAAATTGAAGAAGAATAAAAAAGGATTAAAAAACAATAAAATTGACCTTGCTTCATTTTTACTTAATTTTAACAGTGAAAATAATTATTTATAATTTGCATTTTTTTGTAAATCTATTTTAATTCTCCTAAAAAATTAATGTGAACAAACTAATTTTATTTTCATTTCTACATTCATACTTAGTATCATAAATTATGAGTGAAATAAATGTTTTATTTTATAAAAAACTACATAAGTTTAAATATTTAATTAAGTATTCATATTAGGTTTTAAAAAAACGAATAATCAACTATCATTTTATATTTTTAGAAATATTTTTGATGCAAAGCTAATAAAATTTTTTACTTTTATTTTTAGAGAAACTACTAACTAAATAATAAAATAAATACGTTAAAAATAATAATATTAAAACTCACAAAAATCTTTAGTAATTAATTTAAAAATATAAATAAATACGGGAATTTATATACAAACATTTCATAATACATTCATAAATACATGTTAAATGGATATTAAAGTGTCAAGAAAGCTATTAAATTATATAAATATAGTGAAGTAAATATGTTTGTTTTTCATTTTCTTTGTTAAATCTTACATAGTGGTTGTTGTTAATTTTATTGGTTTAAAGTAATTAGATGAAAGGAAAAATAGAAAGAAATGAGAAAAGAATAATGATAGTTAGATTATTAATAAATTGATTTATTAATTTAATTTATTGGCAAGTGAGTTGGAAATAGTTTTTTTTAATTTTATCAATTTATTTATATCAAATTTTATTGTTTTAATTTATTTTTTATTGTATTTATTTATTATTGTTTTATCTAATTGTTTATTTGTTTATTTATTTATTTATTTTTTTGCATTTTCAAAATTTAAAGAAATAGCTCTTATGCATGTTTATTTATTTAGATAGATAGATTATCACTTCATTTATTTTTTGGACTATCAATCATTTACTTCGTTGCTAGCTGTAAGATTAAATTAGTCTTCATATTAATTTGGTTTTACTTTACGGAACTTATACGAAGGCACTCTACCACTAGATTATGAAGAACCACCTCCTTATGCATTTAGGTTAATGTTTTATTAGATTTGTAAATTATTTATATTTCCTGCAACCATACTGTTGTTAGCGATTTAATTTGTTTAGATTGAAAATGGTAATATTTTATTCAATTTTATATTTTCAGATTTGCTTTAATCTGTTTTTTTACTTCTTTGACTAACAGCGTTGCTATTATTGTTATTATTTATTTGAATAGCATTGTTTTTATTTTAGCTGTTTACTGTTTTGTTTTAGTTGTTTTTATCATTTTCATCTGTGTGAACTCTTGGAATTCCTTTCGGTAAAACCAATGAGTTATTTACATCTATTTTGTTACCTCTTGTTCCATTACAAGTTTAATAGTTTTGTTATAGATTTTTTTAATTGTTTTCTACTTCTAGCTCCAGAGAATGATTATTAATATTGTTGTTAACTGATCCATAACTTAAGAACTCCATATTATTAAATATTCTTATTTCTTATTTAGATCCCGAATTTGATGTAACTGAATTTTCTTTATTCATTTTACCTGCATTAAAACTGTTTTACTTAGAAGGATTATAAGAAGTATCATGCATTGAAATTATTTTTTTTCTTAGTCTTTTGGTATTATTTGTATTATTTGTTCCTTAAAAGTTTAAATTAATGTTTATTAACTTTTCTTAAAGTGGTATAGGTTGCTGTTGTTACAAATTATTTGTTAATAAAAATAAATTATTTCTTTATATATTTACTCTTATTGAATTTATAGAGGCTCTTTTGCTCTGATTTTATGTAGCTGCTTGATTTAATGACAAGTTAAGCACGTTATCGTTACTGTTTCTTGTGTTGTATTAAGTCGAATTTCCACGCATATGGATTGAGTAGGAACTAATTCTGAAATTTTTCTTTTCTTTTATTGATTTTTTATAGATTAGTAATATGAATACATTAATAAATTATTTAATTCATCAAATTATTAAATAATTAAATTAATAAATACCTTCTAAGGTTGGAGTTGCATTCTAAGGTTTTGAAATCTGCTATTATCTTTGCACAGATAAATATCTGGTTTTACTGAAATTATTTTATGAGTTGTTGTTTGAATTATTTATATTTTTATTTCCAACATTTATAGGAAATTAGTAATTTTTTTGTAAAAGCATTGATAAATTGTTAGCGTTTTAGCTTTATTTGTTTTTAGGAGAGTCTTAGGTTGTGTTAAGTGCACTATCTTAGACAGTTTTCTTTGAGTTTTGATAAAGACCACTTTTGTTGTAATTGCTATTTGTTTATACAGAATTTACCATTATAAGCTTATCCTCTCTTTTTTAATTTAGAATTTTATTAAATTTAAAATAAATATAATAAAAAAAGCCATACTCGTCTCCAACAGAATATTTTGAAGCATTTACATATTAAAATGATGAATTAACTTTATATTTTTATGAATCTTTTGTATCTTCAAACATAGAGCTGTTGTTTAGATAGTTAACTTTTGCAACAGATTGTTTTTCTACAAAATTTTAAAAACAGTTTTATTAACAAATAAAAATAAACAAGCTTCAATTTAAGTTTTACTTGACTGACTTGGAACACTACCTTAAGTGTTTGATATGTAATTAGCATCAACAAAGTTATTTTGTTTCTTTTAATATGAAGATTACAGCATATAGCTAGTTTACTTTAGCTTATCTATTGGTATTCTTTTTTATAATGGGTTTGGATAGATATTTGTGTTTCCTTAATTACTTAATCTAGGTAAATTTTATCTTTTTAGAGATAAAAATAAATAAATAATTTATTTAATCAATCAATAAAAATTTACTTTTAAGTGTTATCTAGCAAATTTACAAGTTTTTATTCTGCTTAGCTTGCTTTTTGGATGTGAGTGATGTCAACTTATTTTTAAAATGTATTTTTAATTTTAAACAATAATTATACCATTAAATTTACCAAACTCAGGCACTAAATTATCTTTAGCTCCTAAATCAACTGTTTTTTGTTTATGTTAGTTTTGATTTTCGTCTATATGGTTTTCTCTAGTTGGAGAAGCACTATGATATTTATTTGAGTGCTTTTCTTTGTTTTATTACTATTCTGCTTCTCTTGGTTGGTGAGAATATTCTCTTGGTTTAGCTTAAGGAGCA
The DNA here is from genome assembly GCA_000231845.2 of Tetrahymena malaccensis 436. Classification (NCBI taxonomy): domain Eukaryota; phylum Ciliophora; class Oligohymenophorea; order Hymenostomatida; family Tetrahymenidae; genus Tetrahymena; species Tetrahymena malaccensis. The sequence continues at coordinate 137,334 of JH719947.1, read as the reverse complement.
GGATTTATATAAGAGATATTCTTGACAGGAGAAAACTCCTTAATATCTTCTTTTTCCTTTAGTGAATCGTAGTTTTGAAAAATTTGATAAAGTTGATTGTGCTAAATAGTAAATTTGGTTACATTGTCCTACCCCTGTGTATTGTTGGATTGAGTGGCAGCAACAGAAGGAGGAGCAGCTGTAGATACAGTTTATAGAATGGGAGTTACAATCTGATTTGCAGCTTGGTTAGACTTTTAACGCTATTCTTGCTACTGAGAAGATAAATGAGTAGTATTTTACTACTTAAGTACATTCAAATTGTCTGACCTAGTTTTTTTCATTAATTACAAATCTGCATTTGATTTTCCTCCTTCCCTAATAAATTTAAGGAGAAGCAAATTGTAAACAGAAGTTATATTATTGTGTTTATTTCTCTTAACCATGTCTTCAGCTTATTCTACACTAATTTGATACTTTTCAAGTTATTTTAAAATATTCTAATCAACAGGGATTTCATGCACTCCTACAATTATTCCCTGTAAAATAGGTTCTCTCTCCTTGCAAAAGGGATGCAATCTTATGTCTTGAATAGTATATCTCTTCTCAGGATCTAAATTTTTTGTGAAATTATTTGATAAAAATGGTTTTTTAAAATTTTTGAGCTTAAATTATAACAAAATTTCTACTAACTTTAACATTTCAATTTTGAAAAATGAATCAGCAAGCAGATATATATTTGTAAATTAGAATGAATAAAAAAATAAAAAATATGTTAGTAATTTATTACCTTTTGTTAGAATACCAGTAAGTATTCCTTTGGAGCTTTAAGATAAAAAACTAGGTAGAGCTGGATCTTGATTCATAATTTTTTTATATAAGACAGATGTATTTTAATCTTCAAATGGTAAATAGCCGCACAACATAGCATAAAGAATAACTCCACTGCTCCATATATCTGTTTGCAGACCGTTATATGGTTTTCCTGCAACCATCTCAGGTGCTGCATAACAAGGAGACCCACAAGCAGTTTTTAGCTTTTCGTTATCTTTGTATGTATTGCTGAGACCGAAATCAACGATTTTAATATTATAATTATGGTCTAATAATAAGTTTTCAGGCTTTAAGTCTCTATGTACAACACCAATTTTTGACATGTACTCTATGCCATTGATAATTTACTGCAAAAATTTACTTGCTTATCTTTCTGAAAGTCTATATTATTAACAAATAATGTAGTAAATATATGATTGTATTTTTGGTCAAGTATATTAATCTATTGAATATATTTATCATAAATTACACCTAGCTTAACTTTAACAGTAAAATACACAGGTTAAATTATTTTAATTCTAGATTAGTGAAATAGAAAATGGTAATAATTATGTTAAATTGATATTTTGCTTGAATTTTTATCAACGAAAAATTGAGAGGTGATTATTAATTAATTAATTTTACCTTGTTCGCTTAACTATATAATCAAAAAGTTCACCGTTTGGGGCATATTCCATAAAAAGGTAGAGTTAACGAGGAGTTTCAATAATCTTTTTGAAAATAAAAATGATTTTAGTTAGAATTTCTTAAAAGAGTTAAAGATCTAAACAATATTTGCGTTACTTCATAAAGTTAAATAATATTTGGATGACGAATTTTTCTTAATATCGATATTTCTCTTTAAAGCCTTTTTTTATCTGCACTATCAATCAATTTATCTTTATCAAGTACTTTTACTGCAACCTAAATAATTTTTTATGTAATAGAATTAGTTATATATTCGCTAACCTGTTAAATTTTTTAAATTAATTCTTGAATTCAATTAATTCTAAATAAAATTGCTTATTATATTGAATCTGCCTTTTTCCTTTTATTGCTATTCGCTAAATTGTTTAATATTTTATTATTATGTAATTCAAATGCATTCTACTTTCTCGTTTGTAATTTTATGGATGCCAAGCTTGACTTTTCCAAATGTACCTCTTCCAATAGTCTAACCTAAGTTAAATATATTCTACTTTAAAATTATGCCAAACTTAAGAAGTAATTCTTAAGAAACTATGCTCACTCACTAAAAGAATTTGTTTATTTTATGCTGCTTTTTGTGAGTACGAATAATTTCATCAATCTAACAGACAAGATTAAAAATATATACCTATTTCAAAATTTCCAACAGTGACAATCGAATGGGCAGAATGATGATTGTTATGCTAAGAATTAGACTGGCCTCTAACCGCTGGATTACTATCTCCTTTAGCTCCATTCTAGTTTTGCTGCTCTGAGGCTGCTTTGGGGGCATCAGGTTCGGCCATTTAGCTAACTTTTTATATTGGTTGGATGCGCTTAATTCCTTGCTAATTATTTAATTTCCTTTTAGAAAATCTTTGTAATTTGGCAGCTTATTTAGGCTTTCACAATACTTTACCTGTCTCTTATTTTCTTTTTATTTGTTATGGGGAATTTATTTTTAATGTAATTAAAAAACATTACTTTTTATAAGTATTAATTAAATGAATGAAAAAAATTTTGATTTTGGTAATTAAATGCATTCTGAATTAACCATTTTTGGTGAAAAATTAAATTAAAATTAATGACGAATGAATATTTGCAAGCCTCAATTATTAAATATGAAAGAAATTGTAATTATTTTTATCAATCATCGAATGGTAGTAAAAATTATGACATAAAATAAATAAACTAACAAATAAACACTCAAATACTAGCTTGCTGCCAATGAATAAAATTTTTAGATTCTTCCAAGTTTTGAATTTTTTGATCAATTGTAAATTATAATTATTTTTTCAATTCATTCATTTTTAATCCCTTATTGCAAGTTTTAATTATAAAAAATTAATTAAGGATTAAAAAGATTTAATTTTGTTAAATCTTTAAATACCAAACTCTCTATTAACAATTTTATCTAAAAAAATCAATTAAATTTTGCTTTTATTTATTTTTGTAGATTTAAGCTTGTTACTCTTCAATTCTATTATGCAATTTTCAATGAAAAATTAAGATTTAATAAGATTAAAATGAAAGATTTTTTAAAGCTGCTAAATTCCAATCTGACGTATTTAATTATTTAAAAATTAATGAAATGTAAGTGAATTTTTTAGGTATTGTTTAATTTGTAAGAAAAAACATTAAAAAAAGAAAATTTATATTTTTATTTTCAATTCTAGAATAAAAATTTAAATTATTTTTTAAATTTGTTAAAGACAACAATAAGTATTTTCTAAATAAATTATAATATATGAATGAATGCATTTTTTGTTTGTTTGTTTGTTTTTTTGTCTTTTAGTTATTAAGAATTTCAATTATAAGATTTGATATTGAACATTATAAGTTTCAAACCTTTTTTTAAATAATTTGACATTAGAAAAGAAAAAAAATAAAACCAAAAACTATATTTTATACAATAAATGTCAGACAAAAATTTACAGCATGCAAAGATAAACAAACACTATTTATTAATTATTAAGCAATTGGGAATAATTCTATTTAATAGTGATAAACAATTTTCAATATTCTTTTTATCAAAAACAGCACTATTATCTATAGTCTGATAATTTAATAATTAGCTGATTCATACATTTATTTTAATATAAGTCCAATCAAAAACAAAGCAAAAAGTACTTAATAACAAAAAACATTATTAAAAAATAAAAAATTTATTACTACTTTGTTTCAAATATATATTTTTTTCTTATATCAAAATCAAGCACCCAAAAGAAAAAATACATTGAAAAACATTCAATCAATTTTTATCTGTCGACTTGCTTAGGTTATCAAAAACTCAAGAAAAAAAGGAGATTTCATATAAATAAAAAAAAGCAATCAAATTCTAAGTAAACAAATTAGTACTGAAAGAAGAGCAGTGCAAAAAAATGGAAAAGTAAAAGCTTAGTTTAGAAGAAAAAGAAGATGATTATGGAAATACAGATAACGAGAATGGAATTCTCGAAGCTGATTTCGATTATTCAGAGGTTTAGAAGAATATAGCAACAAGCCTTGTGTTCTCTAACTCTGATATTTCAATTTATCATGCTTATTCAAACTAGAAGCAATACACAATAGTTGCTTATATATCAAATATAATTATTACACAACCCTAGCATTGCAATTTGAAAACGACTAGATCCAAAATAAAGTCTAATTTATCAAAAATTTCCTAAAAATAAAGTTAGGAAGACCAATCCCTCAATACTATTTAATCATTTTATGAAAATCTCAAAGCACTTTAAACTTTGAATTCAGAATACTGCAAGAATGTTATGCAAATCTTGCACATAAAGAGAGATCTTTTATCATCTGTGAATTCATATTTATCAAGTGAAATATAAACTTGTGTCCTTAATAACTAAGCAACTTAAATAGCTTCCAAATAAAATGCTAAGCAAGTAGAAGAAGAGGATTCAATTGATGAGTCTAGAACTTCTTTTGGGAGACAGTAGAGCTTTGAAAATTAAGAGTCTGAAACAACAAAATATAATAAAAAAAAAGGAGCTGCTGATAGAGATGTTTTGCTGATATTCTTCGAGAGTTATGAAAGATCTCTTGAGGAAGATATCGCAGAAAGGAGTTTAAATTAAAACAACATTCTCTATGAAGATCAAATTCTTGAATCTTATAGCGATATGATTGATTGCTTTTAACTGCTAGGAAATACTCTCATGCAACACATTACAGTAAATAGTGACTATTTAGTTATTTGTAGAGAAAAACTTACAAAAATTCTTCCTATCTATGATAAAAGTAGTATGAATGTTCCTTCTACATAGTGTTTAAATTTAAATAAACTCAATTAAGCTTATGATTGTAAATCCAATTTACATTTAAAAAATAAATTAATTGTTTCTTCAAATAATTTTTGTTCTTCTGACTCTTCTCCTTACTCCAAATAAGATGAGCACTGCAGAACGAGGTCTAAAACAAAGTAACTCTTGTAAGTTTAGTGTTCATAACTGGTTAGCAATAACTCACAGAAAAATTCTAATAAAATTGTTGAGTAAGTTAAAAATTAGAGTTAAAGAATTATGACTCGCTCTGCATCTGCGACATTAAAATAATAAAGGAAATAAGACTAAAGAAAAGATATTGATTCGTACACTTCTTCTACAATTGAAGTCGAGATGGTTGATAGCAATTGTGAAAATGAAGAAAAGGAATTCGAGGAAATAGAAGAAATAAACCATGTTGATATAATTTAAAAAAGGGGTAAGCAGCAAAATTAAAAGGAGAAAGCGAAATTCAATAATGGCAGCAATGAAAGTTTGAAAAAGTAGTAGAAAGAAGATGAAGAAATACAGTAGCTTTTATCTCAAAATGATGAAATTATACAGTCGAATATAAGTGGAGATTTAGATTAAAATGGAGAGGATGAAGATTAAGATAGCGACAATAATTAATAAGATGAATTAGAAGAAGAGGAAAATAACTCAGAAAATTTGACTAATTTAAATGAGATTGATGATGATTAGGCCATTTAAAAATATGGTTGTATTAAATCTGAAATATCTTCATAAAATGTTATGACAAGAATGAGATCGGGTTAAAATCAGATTTTACAAGCTCAAAATCAAATCAATATTTATTAAAAATAAGATAGATAAAACATTTTGATCAATAAGGAATTAAATAAGCATAATGATTTAGCAGGAGAAAGTCATGCTCCTTAGAATGATATGCTCTAAGTAGAGAGAAAAGTTATGGAAGAGCTTTCAATAATTTATCTCAGACTCAGCGCATTTTTGACATCTGTAAAGTTCAATCCTCAAAAGAAAAATAAAGAACAGAGAATAATGCAGATAATTAAATCTTTGATTGAGTATAAAATATCTTCTCTTTTTACAGACATATTTTTCGATTCTTGCTTCTCTATGAATTTTAATTTAACCTATTCTTCTTTGAAAGAAATGGTAAATTAGTACAGAATGCAAAAAGTTATAGTAGAGATATCTGAAAATACCGACCTTTCCTCCATAATGAGCTAACTTAGAGAAAAAAATGATATAGCTATCACCTACAAAGATAAATCATTAGTTAAATTAGAAGAATTAGAGACTAGCTTATGTGGCTTAAACTTACATTGTAATGCTTAAACGTGTTAATAAAAGTCGTTTGATGAAAATAATTATAATAGACGCAATTTAGATTATAATAATAAAAAGGAATAAAATAGATAAGACAAAGAAGTACATGATTTGAACTAAAAGTAGGAAGATTCAGAATGTATGGAAATAGAAGATAAAGAAGCGTATGCAAATTAATACAAATATGGTAACTATCCAAACATTTCCTTCTATTTAGAAAATGAATGGTACACTTAAATTACATCTTTTGAATTTAAGGCGGATTTATGCAGACTAGGTGATGAAGGAACTCTTATGATTTCAAATATTCTAGAAAGGATACCTCCCCTCTAGTTAAGACATTTGATTTTATCACTAAGAAGAAACAGTATTTCCGAATAAGGAATTTTCGGAATTTCTAAGTATGTAGAGAAATGCAAGAATTTATAAACATTCAGAATATTTTTCTCTTACAATAGAATTAGAGATGCTGGTTTATCTAGCATTTTGAGAAGTATTGCTACTTTAGACTAGCTTCAAGTTCTTGATTTAAGATTCTTTGATAATTAGATTACAGCTGAAGGGTGTAAGGGGTTTTAAGATCTCTAAGATGTTAATTTTAAAGATATAAAATATTTAAATATGAGTTTGGGAAATAATTAAATCGGAGATGAAGGTTGTCGCTTGCTTTCACTATTTTTATGCAACATACGCAATGTCAAATAACTCTCTATTTTCTTAGAGTCTAACCAAATCAATTCAGTCGGTATAGCTCATCTTAAAAATGTATTTCTTCGCAAAAACTAAATTAAATATCTCATTTTGCATGCTCTTAGTAATAAAATTGAAGATGATGGAATTATTAAAATCCTCTTAAATATCGCTAAACTAACAACTTTATAATCACTTGAAATTATTTTAAATGAAAACTCTCTCACTGAAAAAGCAGGAATAGCTCTAGGAAAAACTATAGAAAATATGGTTAATCTTACTTCTCTCATATTGAGTGTGCGCAACAATAAAATTTCAAATAAAGGTGTTAATTCTATTGGTAATAACCTAAAAAATCTTAAAAACCTAGAATCTCTTGTTTTAAGTTTAACAAATAATGACATACAAGGTGATGGTGGTGTATTAATAGGTAAAAATCTTAAATATTTAGTTAAGCTCTAAAAACTTCATTTGGTCTTTTATGAAAATTAAATCAATCATAAAAGTGGGAAAGCTATTGGGGAAGGTTTAAGCAACCTTAAAGATTTAAACTATTTAATTTTAGGTATAGGCGATAACAATGTTGGAGATGAAGGAGCTGTGGCAATCGGAAATTGCATGCTCAATCTTACCAAAGTTAAAATATTTGAAATATACTTACAAAACAATGAGGTAATTAGTCAATTAATCAATTAACTAAATTATTTATTTTTTATTTTTATCAGAGAGAGCTTATTTTTTAGTTCTTTTAAGTTAAGAAAGTTGATTTCTTAAATAGGGGATTTAAATTTTTGAAATTCTAACAAAATAAATTGAAAACTAATCAAAATAATTATTAAGCTTTATTCACACACAAGAAATTTAAATTGAATATTTTTTAATGATATTCATTCATTTAATTAAATGATTTCATTTTTATTATTTAAGATCAAAAGACTTTTTTACTTTTTTTCCTTGTTTTTTTCCTAAAAAATAAAAAACTTCTACCAAATTAGATCAAATTATTTAAAAAATTAGAAGAAAATTAATAAATAAATGAAATAAAATTTTTTCAAATTATACTTTTTAAATTTTAATTTTGAAATCAATAATTAGAGATTCATTTATTTTATATTTTCTATTCCCCAATCTATTAAGTTCATGTTTAAAACAATAATGTAAAGAAAGTAATTTGGGGTTTTAAATACTTAAATTAATATGAAGAATAAAAATAATGAAGTTCATAATAATATATATATTTTAAGCTAAATTAATTTTATTAGATTTTTTGGTCTCAGCTTTTTTTTAATTATGCTTTTAATTTTAATTGATTATAAGTAATTTGTATTTATTTATTTTAAAAGGTTGGCTCAAATGGCGCAAGTGCTATTGCGAGAGGATTGTCTAATATGAGAAATTTGAAATGCTTAGTATTTTAAATACAGCACAGCGAGCTTGGAGATTAACCAATGATTGAATTAGGAAGATCTTTATAAAATTTGAAATAGCTCAAAAGCTTAGATATCTACGTAGAAAGATGTAATATCGGTGAGGAAGGAGGACATTCTTTGGGAAAAGGATTATACCATCTTTAAAACTTAAAAGTGATGGTCCTTGACCTAGACTCTAATGGAATAGGACCTAGAGGAGGCAAGGCATTAGGAGAAGCCTTTGCGAATATGCATGGACTCGTAGATTTAAAACTTTATTTAAAAAAAAATAATATGATGCCTGAGGGTGGATAGGGACTTTTTGAGGGTATTCAGCACCTTAAAAAGCTAAAAAGCTTGAACATAGATTTATATAAAAATTATACAGGTGATAATAGTATAATCACATGTGGTCGAGCCTTAACTTTCTTGAAAGAACTCAAGAATCTTGAACTAAGTATTACATACAATGTTATTACTTAAGTAGGTGCTTAGTAATTCTCTGAGTATTTTGGATAATGCACTTCTCTTCACGAAGTTTATCTTTACATGCAAAAAAATAATATAACTCCACAGGGAGCTGAGTATATTGGAAGTGCTCTGAGCTGCATAAAAGATTTGTAATAGCTAAAAATATCGTTTGGTAATAATAGAATAGAAAATCAAGGTATCAGTAATCTCATAAAAGGAGTTTCTGCATGTGAATAACTAAGAGTGCTGTACTTATATGCATATAATATTGGTATGACTGGTGAAGGTTGCATCTAAATTGCTTAATATTTAAAAAAAATGAAAAAATTAGAGAGATTTGAGTTTTTCCCAAGCGCAAATAACTAAATAAATTTAAGAAACGGTTTGGCATAAATTGCATAAACTGTCATAGAAAATCATGAAACACTTTAGAATGTGAGGGTTGATATTCCTTATTGGGATGAAAAAATAAAAACATTCATTAAGCCTCGCACTAACAATCAAATCTAAACTATGCAAACGATCCTGTTCAACAGGTATATATCAAACTACATGACATACAATCCAAAGGCTATACACTGGGATTTTTTCATTGATTGAAAGATCTTTCATTATGAAAACACATAATTCTGATAAAGGATAAAGTTTTAATAAAATAATAAATTAGATTTGTTAAAACCAATAATAAATAAAAAAATAATTAGTTCTTAAATATTTAAATCTAAATTTTATTGAATGATATCAACCAATTAACTTATAAATAAATGTTAAAAAAACATATTAAAAACTTTAAATTAGTTAGTAAGTAAGATAGCGTAGCACTATCTACTATAACTAATTGGATATAGTAGGATTATCACCTTCCTATTTTGCTTTGTAACCAAATTTACTTTATTCATGTTTAGCCAAAAAAAACAATTATATACTATCTCTATAAAAATTGCACTTATATAAATAAATATATATATATAATTATAAAAATTAAACTTAAAATAAGAGAGAGAGCCAATTAGATGACTTTTAATTCTATAAATTATTAATATAAAATATTTTTTAATTACAGTATACTACAAATGTATGTATAATGATGCTTATTTCTATGTAATTTAATGTAACTAACTTACTCATTTACTTTCAAAAGATCTTTTAGATTGAAAATTATTTAATCAAAAAACTTTATAATATTCAAACAAAAAATCATCTAAAATAATAAATGTTAAAGAATGATTCTTATATAATATTTTTAATATGAAATGATACATGATTAAAATATTGTGTGCTTTTTAGGATTCTCTCTAACTAAGAAAAATAAATTTGTATTTATTTTTAACAACATCATTCAATTAATTTATACGCTACATCTCATAATTTTTAATATGCTTTTTATTTTTCAATAAAAACATTTAATATAATTTGAAATATCAAATATTGAAATCAAACTATTTTATTATAAATCATATAATAAAATTAAGGATAAAGCAAGGATTGAATATTTAAAATTTTTAATTTTAGATAAAAATGAGGTGTTTACACTTGCAAGTAAACTTTATGGATTTGCATATTATGAAATATTAGAGCAAAAGAAATAAATTATTTTTGGTGAGGGTTTATGTAAAAATAACACCATTTTAAGAAAAAATTTGTAAAGACTTTAAAATAAAAGGCTACATATTTTATAGTACTGCTTATTTAAAATTAAGGAATAATAACCATTTAATATATTCTACTGATTTATATCTTTAATAAATATTCATTTTTATCTTATAAATTTAAAATACAAATATTAAATTTCTTAAAACATAATTTTTTATTTAGTTATTTCTTTTCTCATAAAATTAACAACCAAATTAATGATATAATTAATCTCTAACAATAAATACTTACTAAAAAATGTATATTTATGACAAAAAATGATATATCAATTTTACAATAAATAAGAAAAGATACTCTATATTTTCCTTAATTTAATAAATATGGATTAATTAAGAGAATAAAAAAGTTTATTATAAAAATATATATAGGTTTATATAATTTTAGAGCTAATTTTAGTTTGTTTTTTTGAAATTGAACGTAGAGAGTTTGGTTTTGACAAGCATTTGTATGCTATGTTGATTAATTGGTTAAAAATAAATTAAAAGAGTTTTTAAAAATTATCATTTTTTTTTTTTTGGCTTTTTACATCACTTAATTAAAAAATTTGTCTATATCTTTATTTTTTTATACATTTTAAATTTGAAATAGTAAGAATTGATAAGAATATTGTAAAAATTATTTTATATTTTCAATTAAAGCTGTTTTCTCAATTAATTTAAATATTTATAAGATGAAAATTGGCTAAATATTTTGAAGATTATTCCCTTTAAAGCAACTATCCTTTCAATTTCATTTACATTAGTTTAATTTTCTAATCACAAATAACTAAATAAATAAATCAATCTTCATATAGACCCTAATATATTACCTGATATCACTTAATAATTGAACAAAAAAAATAATCGATTTTTTTCTTATCAGATTATTCTAATAGATAGATTGATTAATTAATTGTATTTAGTATTAATGAAAATAATTTAATGTAAGCAAATTATCTATAGGTAAAAATTGCATGGAAATAATTGAAGTTAATAATACAAATTTTCAATAATTAATAGATTAGATACATTATTTATTGCTCCAATATTTTTTATATCCCTAAAAACAAATTTTAAATAGAGAGACAAAGATTAAACTTTTTGCAGAATTTAATTCTAAGTGAATAAATTAATCAAATAATTAAAAATTAGTCACTAAATTATAAAACAAAATGTCATAGAAATTATTAAATAATTAAGGTAAGCAAGAAGAAGAATATAAGGGAGAACCCCTAAATCCTAATATTGCTTATGGACCTCTCGAAGAAAGAGGTTGCAGAGATATATTTTTCTTTATGTTGTTTGTTCTTTTCTGGGTAGGTTTATTTATCATAGCTGGAGTAGCTGTAAAGAATGGAGACCCTAGAAGATTAGCAACTCCTTTTGACTCTAGCGGTATTTTTTTATCTTCATAAATGCAAATCATTTATTAATAAAATAATTTTTATTTCTTTTAGGAAATTAATGTGGATATAGCAATGCTTCAGATTATCCTTATATGTTCTTCAGTTAAGAAGGATAAACTTCTATCTCTAATTAGATTTATGCTTGCGTAAAATCCTGTCCAAAATAAGGAACAGCATCAGTTGAATGTTTAACCAATAAAGCTGTATAAAATTGCAATTAGTTATAAATCTATCCAACTACTTCATGTAACTAATAAATATTAAAATATATCATTTCATTACATTTTACTTAAGAAAAGTAAATTATTTATTTATTTTTGAAAATATCAAATAGTTGTTACTGTTTGTGTTCCTACTGATAGCTAATTACAGAAGTCCATTAAAAGTTAAATCGATATTGGCACTCTTGAAGAATGGATGAGTGATATTAGAACAACTTGGCCTGTATCTCTTGGTGTAGCATTCATCGCATTTGGTGTTTCGTAAATAAACTCATTAAGAAAACTTTTAGATTTTTTTTTTTTTTGATGATATCTTCTCTCTGATTAGAAAAAAACAAACAAATAAATAATACAAGAGAGATTTTATTAAAAATTGAAATATTCTATTCTCTTTTTATCAATATTTTTTATTCTAAATAGATTCATATTCTTGATCTTGATGAGAACATGTGCTGGTTTCATTACATGGTCTATGATTGCTGGTTACTTTATTCTTTTGATTACTTTAGGAAGTCTTTGTTTGTACAAATCCTACAACAAAAGTTATGAAAATGTTCCAAGCGAATTCTAAAATTAATAAGCTCTTGAGGCACTTGGATATAGTTTGCTAGTATTAGCAGGAATTTCACTACTGCTTTTTATATGTTTCTTCAACAAGATTAAAAGAGCTGTTGCAATAATGAAAGCTGCTTCAGATTTTACTAGAGATGTAATATAAATTATATTTTTACATTTTTTAAATTATTTTTAAAATGAAATAAATAGGTGTGGTAATCATTTATTGTTCCTGTAATAATGTTTATCTTAATTTGCGGTTTCTTCGTATTCTGGATTATTATCTCTTTGTACATCTACTCATCTGGTGAGATCAAATAATAATAAAACTCTCCATTTGGATCAGTTGAATGGGATGTAGGAGTAAAAAGAACACTCATTTATTACCTCTTTGGTCTTTTCTGGAATGTTGAATTCTTTATTGGCATGAGTCAACTTATTATAGCAAGCTGTGCAGCTTTCTGGTATTTCTCCCATAGACCTAATGCTTAATTGCATAACCCCGTTTCTAAGTCTATTATTAGAGCCTTCACTTTACATATTGGTAAGAATTTTTAAGTTAAAAAACTCATAAAAAAGTATTAAAAAAAAAATAATTGCAAGAAAATTATTATTTTTGATTTATCTTTTCTTCAAATAATTGTAATCATGTTGAGTTTTAAAAATTTATTTTTTTAATATAATTAATAGGATCTGTCTGTTTAGGAAGTATGATTTTGAGCATAGTAATGTTGATCAGATTTTTAGTTGAGCTTGTCTACAAAGAGGCTAAGAAAAATTTAAATAATAATGCTGCTGCTAATTGCTGTATCAAATGTTGCTTATGCTGTTTGAGATGCTTTGAAAACTTTATTAGATTTATCAATACAAATGCTTACATTATGATTGGTTTATCTGGTAATAGTTTTTGCACATCAGCAAAAGATGCATTCTTCCTTATTTCAAGAAATGCTGCATAATTCAGTATTACTTAAGGTATTAATTATGATTTATATAATTGTTTTATCCTGTTAAAAAAATATTAATTTTTTTAAATAAAAAGGTATTGGAAGAATTTTTGTTTTCTTTGGCAAATTTTTCATCACCTTCTTTTCTGCAATCATGGGTTATTTAATTATTACAAATATGACAACTTACAGTGAAAAGATATATTCAGCTGGTGTTCCAACTTTCGTAAATTATTAAGAAATTTGTTTTATAAAAAGTTAAAATTATTAAAATATTAAAAAGCTTTTTGTTGTTATTGCTTTCTGCATTTCTTCAGTTTTTATGAGTATATATGGTATGGCTGCAGATACTTTGTTAATGTGCCTTTGCTCTGATAAAGAAATAAATAAAGGTAGACCTTAATCATGTCCTTAGACTTTACAAGAATTTGAAAATGAATACATGAATTGAATTATTATATTTTATTGATTATTAAAAAGTTATAAAAATAATTTATGTTTAAATAAAAAAATCAATAAGTATTTTATTATAAATTAATTAATTAATTAATCAATTAATTCCTTTACATTCTAATTAATTCTCATACATTTTATCTCCCATAAAATTATTTTTCATGTAAGTTTATAAAGAATTGAAATAATCAATTAATTCCTTTACATTCTAATTAATTCTCATACATTTTATCTCCCATAAAATTATTTTTCATGTAAGTTTATAAAGAATTGAAATAATCAATTAATTCCTTTACATTCTAATTAATTCTCATACATTTTATCTCCCATAAAATTATTTTTCATGTAAGTTTATAAAGAATTGAAATAATCAATTAATTCCTTTACATTCTAATTAATTCTCATACATACTATCTCCCATAAAATTATTTTTCATGTAAGTTTATAAAGAATTGAAATACAAGCAAATTATTTTAAATGGTAATCATATTAGCTTGCTCTAAACATTTATTAAAAAATTCATAATACAATATTACTAATATAATTTATTAAAGCAAAATAAGAAAACATAAATAAACGTATTAAGTTAATATCTTTCATAGTTAATGAATCAAGACTTAAAAATTGTAATTTGGACTAAATAAATAAATGAATAAATTTCTTTCATTATAAAACTAGCAAATTCACAAATATGAAAATAGAAATAATATTTATTGACTGCTTGATTAAAAGACAATTTTAAAGAAATAAAAAATAAGATTTAGAATAAATTATAATTAATGACAGTTTATCTTTCTAGCTTCATTTTTATAAATTTCGATAATAATTTAGTTTAATGTAAAAAATATTTTTTTGTTAAGTTTTTCAAATAAAAAACTACAAAGGCATGAGCTAATCTTTTAGCAAGCTATCTATCATTTTATTTTATCCAAATCTTTTCCAGGTCCTTGAAGAATATAAATACTCGGAAGATTTATCTAGTATATTTTATCAAGCATAGCTATTGACCCGTAAACTGGAGAAGAATTTGTGTTTACATTGAGTTGGTTTTCTGTTTTTATTAAATAGATAAATATGAAAAAACAATAAGAGTTTATATTTTTTTACCTCTTGATTTTTGTGGGACGATAAAGTGTTCTTTTTGCATATTAAATTAATAATCTGTTACAGTTTTTCCAGTGTAGTTAATTGCTTCTTTTTGCATAGATATAAGGGAAAGAATATTTGCTAATTCAATAGTTTGGTCGCCTGATAATGGGTTTTCTCCCTACTGCTCCACCTCTATTATTAAATCTTTAATTTTTTTGACAAAATCTGGAACTGGAAATTCTTTAGGCAAGTTAAATTTCTTTTAAATTATGTTTGATTAATTCAAATTCAATGCTGAATGATTGACTGATCCAAAAGCTCCTCCTTTTGAATCAATAAAATCTTTCCTTTTTGACCATAATAATTGGCTGTTTGAGTTATAAGTGTTGCTACAAGATTTAATTTAATCTCTACTTATATTTGAAATATATGAGTTATTTGCTGTGCTACCAACCAGTAAATTTTATTAAGAACTATTATGAGACAAGGACTTTTGTTAGTATAATTTAGCGTCTTATTTATATTTTAAATTTATTTGAGATAATTCTTGTCTATTTTTTTCAATGTCTACAGGTTTTTGAACAAATTTTATCGGGTTAATAACTCTTTTTAGCTAAAAAATTTGATTCATCTTATCAAAATTAAAAGCCCTTTTTTAGCTGCTATCACTTTGATATTATTTTTTATAAATTTCAAGCTTCTAATTATGCTAATCGTTATTTGGATTTAATCCATAGTCTTTTATATTTTATTACTATTATTATTGCTGTTGATCATGGTAATGATAACTTCGTTTATGGGAATTGATAGTAGTTTCATCCTTATCATTATTGATGGTATTATAATTTTCTTCTTATTAGGTTTTATTACTTTTTTTATGGTATTCGTCTTAGTAGTTTGCATTTGTTGCTTTATTTTATGTGCCTGTATTAAATTTAGAACTTGAAGATTTTTATTTAGGAATATTTGATAAAAAATATTCTTAAAAAGGATTATCTTCATTATCAATATCAATGAAATGTTTTTTGTTCTCATTGTTTTTATTTGAAGTAGGTGGTTTGCATCCTTTTTAAGGACTTTCTTTCTATTTGAAAATTTCTGGTAAAATTTTTTAATATTAAGTCTGGGGTTTTGAGTTTTAGAATGTTTAGTTAGTATTGACGTCAAAGCTATTTTCTTAGTTATCATCTTATTTTCTTTTTAAGTAATCTATGTAGTCTTCAATTAAATATTTTTATATTCTTTACTTGTTTTCTCCTCTTGCTTTTTTCAATTCCTAAGTCAGAATGTTTAGAGATGTAATTCTTTGAATTAAAGTATTTTCCTCAATCCTAAATTAAAAATGAAAAATTTTAATTCTTTATGATTGAAATTTGCATGTAAACATTTATCATTTATTTTTAACTTTTTGGAAGTTTTAGTGATTTTAATTTGATTGTATATAACCTAATTTCTATAAAGTATTCAAAATAAATAATTTTTACAGCTTTGGAAGGGTTTTTAAGTTTTTTTTGGCATTTTTTTCATAAAAAGTTACTTTCTGTTAAACTTCTTTAACAGATTGCTTCATAGAACATCCACTGCATTCCTCAAGTAAATTTGTTTTATGTTCATACTCATCTTCAAACGATTCATCTACTTATCTTTGAAAGATAAATAAAATATTTATATGCACAACACAGCTAATAATAATTAAAAAAATAAATACATTTGCTGTTTCTGGCTTTGCAGGATCTCTTCTTTTTATATCACCTCATTAAGTGAATAATTTATCTACCTGAAAGCTCTCTTAATTTTCTGAGTAATATAAAAATTAAATTATTAAGACATTCATCTTTATAAAATTAAATCCTACTTATTTCGTATCATCAATTTACTATTCTTGCTAATTTTAAAAAGAGTTTTCTAGGCTAGCAGTATTAGAATCTTCATTTGATAACTCTTGAGTTTACCAAGGAAGGTTAATAATCTTGGTAACTCCATAGACTCTTTGATGCTTTTGCTTAACGAACTCTTACTTTAAAAATTTGTAAAACTAAGTGTATTTATCCATATTTATCAAATAGTAGAAATATGTAAATTTGCAAGATGGGAATAAATTTAATATTACTTGCTAATTGAGCATTGGCTGCAACATTTTTCTAGCATAAGCGTTTAGATTGCAGTAATTATACTTGGTTTCAACATCATCAAAGAGTTTGTTTATATTTTCGCACCTTTTCTAAAGCTTTTTAGCCTTTTTGACCTAGTTTTTCATTAGTATTTATGATATTTTTACTTTTTTTAAATGTATGTGTACACAAATTAAAATTTAATTAAATTACCTCATTTATTAATTCTACTTACCACAAACTAATAAAAAATATATTCATCAGCAATTAAATAGAAAAATAAAATAAAAAACATTCTTTAATTTCTTCATTCATATTTTGATTAGCTAAAAAAATTCATATATTTTCAATTACTAAAAAAGACTGCATTATATAAGAAGTTTGTGTCTTTATAAAAATAAATAAATATCTCAAAATTAATAATAAAGAAAATTATGTTTACAGTCACTAATTAGTTATTAGTTCTAATAATATAATTTTTATTTGACATTTAATGGATTAAAAGTTTTATAAATTTTTAGATTTAACAATTCTTGTTTTAAATTAATACTTACATTCTTTTCTAAAATGAGTAATAATATTTAAGAAAAGTTCAGTTAATTACATTTTATTAAAACAAAAGAGAGATCATTCATAAATTTCATTAGTGTTTTTACTTTGAAAAGTGATTTAAAGCTATTAATTATATTTGCTGGAATAAATTTAGAATAATATTTTATCTAAAACTACCATTTATTGATTAGTTTTGGATTGATAAATAAATAATAGATAAAATTATGATTTCAGTCACTACTTATTAATTAGTTCTAAAAATATAATTTCTATCTAGTCTTAATGTCTTAAAACATTAAAGAGTATTATATAGATATATATAAAGAATAGTTAAATTCTTTTTATTGAATAATATTTAAGAAATATTCACCATAAGTTAAATTTATTAACACATTTAAATATTTCATTTGAGATGTATAACATTTTTGTTTGAAAACATTTTCAAAGTTAGTTATTTGTTTGCATGAATGTATTAAATTTAGAAGAATATTTCATATAAAATCCATTTATTATTTAATTTGTGTAAGATATTATTTATTAATGAAAATGTAAAATAGAAATGAATAAAAATAATGAAGACAACTGATGCTCAGTAAATATAAATAGACATTATTTATTCAATAAAAAAATCAATTATTAAAGCTGGGTTGTATAAGTTGGTAAGTCTTACTAATGTAATATAATTGTTACTTTATTATAGATGCAAACTAATCAGATATTGAATTTACTTACATTTTATCAAATGTTACTATTGCTTCAATGTATAATTTGATAAGTGAATATTTTTTTATTTTTAAATAAGTAAATCAATAGTGAAAGAAATCTTGAGTTCAGAATAGATAGAAAGAAAGTGAGAAAAATATTCTCTTAAATTATTTTAAAAATATAAGCTGTTACTCTGATAAATAAACAAATTGACTAGATTTTGTGTATGTTTATACAAATAATTAATCTTTACTTTTATGTTTTAATTGTATTATTTAGACATAATTTTTGTTAATAAAATAGCTGATTATTCATTAATTCTTTCATTTGATCATTAATTTTCATTTCATGCTGATGAAGTATCAAAAATGTATGTGTCAAGGTCAATTAAGCTATTATCCAATATATAATTAGCATTTACTCGATCATTGTTCTTCGCTTATAGAATAGCTGCTTCTATTGTTGAGCATATTCCAGCTTAAAAATGTCTATTAGCAACTCTCTTGTCGGCCTCATCCTAATTACACTTTATAAAAATCTTCATATCAAATAGATCTATTAAATCCCACTCTTTCATCAGCAAGTAGAGTCCTTCAACAATAATAACCTTTGTATTTTTAGAGATTTTTATGTCGTTTTCTATTGGGTCTTTAACTGCGTGATCAAATGATGGAAACTCTCCTTATCTTTCTTATTTTAATTTTAGAAGATCATTTTTAAACTTAATTGAATTGAAAGTATTTGGAGCTCCTCTTCTTGCGAGTTGTTCAGGACTAAGCTCTTTTAAGTATAGATGATAACCATCCATAGGAACAACCTAGCAAATATCTGATCCTATTTAATTTACTACTTTTTAAGTAAGAGTACTCTTACCTCCTCCTGGAATTCCTGCTATTCCTATAAAAAATTAATTTTCAGAGCCATTAGAATTTTTTTCCTAAAACTCTTTGTACTTCTTCTAAATTGTTAATATTATTTTTTATGTTTGGTCTTCCATGAAAAATAAATTATTGCAGGGTTAAAAAGGGAGGGTTAACAATTAAATATAATCAATATAAAAATACAAGTTTTCTCAGATATTTAATAAAATTACTTTGGAAGTAAAAAAAAATATATTAAAAATCTCTCAAAAAGCCAAATATTTAGTTTTTTTAAAGCCTTTTGGATCAGGATTTCAAAAAGCCGAAGAAGTTAATTGTTCTACTTAAGCATTTATTGTAATAAATTACTCGAATGAAAGACTTGCAATATAAAAAATCTAATGGCATCCTTAAATACTAAAATAAAAAAGAAAAATTTTAATTAGCTAATTATTGTAAAAGAAATTAATTTATCCATCAGATAGAAAGAGTAATCTAAATTGTTTTGAAAGGCAAATAATAAACAGGCTTTTTCTTATTGTTTCTAATTTATTTCTTACCAAAATAATTTAAAGCCAAAACCATTTCTTAATTTTGTTAATTAAATTGAATTTAAAGTAAACTCCTTGCACATCCTTTCTTTTTACATCGTTCTGATTAAAGCTGCTTTAAAAATTGAAATTTATTTTTTGCTTTCTTTCATCCAAATTTCAAAAATAAGGATTTTATTTATTTAATTTGTACTTCTTTCAAAAAAAACAAAAACTAAGTAAAAAAATACAAAGAAGAAAGTAAAATTAAAAATCGAATACAATTTAAAAATACTTTGCTCTTGTAAAATAATCTGTCTATTAACATTACTAATAATTTATCATAAAATATATTTCAACCAACAATACAGACATTTAAATTTTCAAAATTATGTTCTTTTTTTAAATAAGTAAGTAGTTGCTTTTTTATAGCAACATTTTTGAATGAATTATTCAGATTTTTTTGATTTAAAAGAAACAAGCTGTAAATTAAATATATTTACTTGATTTTTATTAATGGAAAAGTAATTGAATTTATTTTTATGGCAATTAAAGCTTAATTACTTAATTTAATTTCAAAATAACATGTTTTATTTATTTGGTTTTTGCCTTTTTACTTGCAAAAATATTTTGAATCTAATTGTAAACATTTTTATTTAAAATAAATAATCAAAAAAATCACAAAGTGTAAGTAATTCAAAGTATTAATGTCATTTTTATAAATGAAATTGAATTAAAAATGCAGTAAATTTGTTTAATTATTTAAAAAATTCATTTATATAAAATGATGAATTGAAAACACAATAATAATTTACAAAATTAATATTATTTTAATTTAAAATAGTTAAAGATGATACATCCAAGTCTCTGCCTATTTTTTAATTTATATATAAGGATGTATATTTAATTTATGCATTTAAGTATGCAAATAGATAGGTAGAAAAAGTCGATAAGAAAAGAATAAGTGAGCTTTCAATTAGAAAATTAGTCAATTTAATTTGATGATTTTATATATTAATTATTATTTTATTTATTTTTATTGATTGGTTAGTCATTCAATTTAATTTGTGTTTTTCATGAGTTTTTTATACATTAAAAATCCTCAATTCTCTTTTAAATGGATGATCATTTTACCTAATGATTTTTTAAGAATTCTAAGCTTGTGCACTCTTTGAAAAGAATGTTGATGATAAATAAGTAATTAAGTGAGTTGTTAATTAATAAATTAAGTAAATTAAGATTTTTAAGAAAAGCGATTATTATTATTATTTATTCCATTAATCTTTATTTATTGTTCGATTTTGATTAGTATGTTTGCTTCCTTAGTAAGATTATTTTAAGTCTATTAATCAAAAAATGTATAGAATTATATTAAAAATGAGTTAATTTAAAAAGTGATCAATGATTAAAAAGCGATCAATGAATTTAATTAGTAGATTATTGAATTTATCTTATAAATATATTTGTTTTATTTAGTGATTATTATTGCTACTCATTCATTCCATTCACTATTCTGTTTTGGCTAAGGAAGAAAGTCCAGCAGCTCCTTGAGTCAACAAAACTATTTTTTTTGATAAAAATAATTTAATTATTAAATTAAAAAATAAAATATAAAATATTATTTACTTTGTTAGATCAGAGCAGGATTTGAGAGAAGAAGCTATTATTGAAAGAGTTATTGAGCTGCATTTCCTTATTGGGACTATTAATTCATCTGTTATTATTATTGCTATTATTATTAGGCTGCTAACTGCTATTGCAATAGTTGTTAAATATTTTAACTATTAGATACAGGATTTAATAGGTTTTATATTGCGTTTTGCTAAGCCTGTTATGATTATAATTACTGAGCAGCTGCATTTTAGAATAATGCATTTTACTAACCTGATAGAAGCTAAGCTAATTGCTATTATTGCAAGGAAGCTCCTTTATCAGAAGCAGCAGCTAATTAATTTTGTAACTAAGGAGTTTATTACTGTTACAATAGCTAGATAATAGGATTTACTCCAGATAGAGCAGCTGCTTAGGAAAGAGCCTAACTATGATTTTGGAGTAAAGAGAAATTCTTGAGTTATTATTACTACTATTATTATTGCTGCTGTTATTACTATTGCTATTATTATCTTTGTTACTGTTACTATTAATGTTATTGTTGTTACTACTACTATTATTAGGCAGCATTCAAAGTCTATTATTGCTAACTTTGCTATTAAGGTTGTTACTATTGCTATTACTGCAGTTATTATTATAGTTATAAATGTTGATTTTACAAAGCAGCAAATTATTGCAAAAGCTCAGGTGTTGATCCTAAAGTACTAATCTAAGCAGCTACTTTGCTCATTTCTTGTTATAATGAATTTGAATATTACTAGAGTACTTATTATTACAGACTTTGTTATTATTATTGCTGTTATTGTTGCTGTTGTAAAGGTTATTACTGTTAAGCTACTTACTATAGTTAATGAGCAGCATTAAGAGATGCTACCAATTAAGGATTCTAAACTGCACCTTATTGCTAGCCTTAATAACCTAACTATTGTATTAATTAGCTAATATTAATGTTATTTTTTTGTTAAAGTTGAGGGTTTTAGATTAGCTGCTATTATAGATCTTTTTGGAGAAGAAGAGATTGGATCATTTATTATTATAGCTACTATTGAGTTCCATTTTAAGCACCTAAACCTGGAAGAACTTAAGGCTGTTACACAGAAGTTTGTTATTATGCTTATGCTGGTTTTTATTATACTTACTGAGCAGCTTGTAATAAACTCAAAGGATTATTTAAGGAAGCAAAAGCTGAATTTGCAGAAACATTTGCACCTTGCTAACCTTAAATGGCAGAGGGATTATTTACAAGCTTTTAAGCAGTAAGGAGCTATTGCTTAGCTAGTTATTCTTGAAGGTTAGCTGGAGTCTATGCAGCTAATTAAGTTGCTGCGTTTGCTGCTACGGTCTACTACTATTATTACTATTATTATTACTACTGTTATTACTACTATTAGGCCTGTAAAGTAAGATTAAGCATGGGATTATTTCCTATAGCAGCCAAACCAGATTAATTCTGAACCATCTATTAAAGGGCTTATAAATTAAATTAACTATTTGGATCTTATGTAATGCCACCAAATATTTGTTATTATATAGCATTCTACTGCTACTTAATTTATTCCTAAATATTTGATGGATTTAATGAGCTGATTTGATTAGAATCATCATCACCTCCAGAGCCTGAAGAGCCATCGCTATTGTCATCCGTTTTAACTTTTTTGTGGCCATATTCCAGTTTACTTCCTCCAGCTCCTATTTAATTAATTTTAAATGTAATTTAAGAATAAAATATTAGACATTTATTTTAATTTTAAATAAAAAATGATTTGTTTTTGAAACAATAAAAATATATTAGTTAAGATTATAAACAAATATAAGTACCTATTCTTGGGCCAGCTTAATTTGACTTTTGGATTATATTATTATAGCAGCGAACGTATTCATTCTTGATACCTTCAATGTCACTCACAAGAGCATATTTCTCAGGAATAAAGTTTTATTCAAAGATAACATTTACTATTGAGTTATCAAGAGGGCCTAGCAGTTCTCCTATCTTAATTGTAAAAGTAAATAAATTAACTAAAATTTGAATTGTTTTAAAAAATTTCTTATATTTATATCACACTTGTTTTTTTATTTATTTTTTTTTTTCTTTGAGTTAAATCCATAAAATTTTAGAAAAAAATAAGCGTTAAGTAGTAATTATTATTCTTAATTAAAAATAAAGATTGTTCAAGGGGTTATTAATTTAAGTAATATTGAAATACAGCAGTTGGAAAGAAATTCTAACTTATTTACTTAATAATTTAGATTTAATTTTAAAATGATGAATGATGGATAGATGAATATTAAATAACAATTAATCTGTGGAAAAAAAGAATGTTTTTTTACCTTCTTATTCATGTAGAAATTACTTTATTAGCTGACATTTAAAGCAAGTGTTATATATGCATTTTAGTTCACTTTATCAAAGCTGTTTGTTTATTTTTTGTTTTTCGATGAGCCATTGCTCTTTGATTTTCCATAATCTTACAAAATTTCAAGTGTCTTGATTATTAAAAGAAAAGATTAAAATATTTATCACATAGTGGTTTTTGATAGGTGGTAATGTCTTATAAAGATAAATTTAAAGAATCAATTACTCTTTCTACAATATATTCAATGTTGCTATGCTTGTACTGGTCAGTGTTATAATACAATTTGACACACTTTGAGAATTTATATGCCAAAAAGAAAGGGTGTTTAACCTAATTAATTAAAATAAATGTAAAATTATTTCATGTTTATCATTAAGATCTTTTTATTAAATATTTATAAATTTTCAATTTATTTTCTAAGAAAATGTATTGGTTGGAGTTTAATTTATTTAACCAATGGTATTTATATTATTTTATTTTAAAATTTTGGTTACATTTAATTTCTTTTTCTTATGTTATCTTTCTATGAAGAGTTTATATTAAATTTTATTTTAAGAATATATAATTTTTCTGCTTTATAATTCTATAAATGTAAGAGGTAGCGAATTCTAAAAATGTAATTACTTTGTTTCTTATGTTAGGAGCAGTAAAGTAGTTTGTAAATCCTGTGATGTCATTCTTAATTTCTTCTGAAACTTATTCTTTTTCTGTTTTCTTTCTCTTAACGAGTTACTTGTCAAATATTTCAGGTAAGAATAAGTCATAGAAGCTGTTAACCTTCACATCTTATTTTGTTGTTTAGGTTTCACGAGCTGATTTTCTTGAATCAACGAAAATAGGAGGGGAGATTTTAGCTTCAATAACCTTTGGATGAGGATCATTTTCGTTTTGCAATGTAATAGCAACTACTAAGTTGAATTTATTACCCTGTGTTTATATTTTTTAGCAATAGATGAATAAATTGATTTGAATGCAAGATAGAAAATTATTAATAGTTCTATCTAAAAAATACGAAAGTTAAAAAATCTTAAAATAGATGAGGAATGTAATATAACCAAATGCAAATAACCAATTTGCAATCAGGGTGATGGATGAAAAATTAAACACTTTAATTTTAGAAATAAAGCTTATCATTCGAAGATGAAGAAATATTTTTCATATTAGAGTGAATATTGTTAAGCTTAATAGCAAAACAGTTAGCAATTATTGTATTCAAGAACAATGAAAAGGTTACTTTTAAAAATATGAATGATATTCATTGAAATTTCAAAATATTAATAAGAAAGAAATCATTAATGTTTTTATGTCAGTAAGTATTAAAAATTTATTTTTTTTTTGGAGGGAAAAGCAAGTATTTAATCTAATATTTATGAAATATGTTGTAGTTTTATTGATAAAAATAAATAAAATTGTTCATTAGCTTTATTAATGTAGTAAGACAGTTAGCGATGAGTAATTTTATTTAAGATTGAAGTGATAAAGATAAAGTTATGGAAACCCCTACAAAATCCTAAAATTGAAAAATTGAAATAGAAAAGTAGACTCAATAAATAGGTTATGATCTTTGAAAAGTAAAAACTAGTAAATTTAAATCAGTCACTCACCAATTCCAACAAGAGATTTATTTGGTTAGGTATTATGAAAAGAAAATCTTGAAAGTGGGGAGGATAAAAAGGATTAAATAGTGATGAATAAAAGAAATAGAAGTTTATATTACAATTAAATTAAATCAATTATAATTGATATACACTTAGAAATATACCAATTTTATGTGAATAGATTATATTATTTATGAGCAGCGAGTAAATTATTTATTGTCTTTCTTCTCTCAAATCAAAAATTTATAAGAAGGAAGAGGGGAAATAAGAAAATTAAATTTACTCTCATTCATAAAATAATAAGCAGAGTTTTTAAAATTTTAAATTCTCTCGCATGGATACATTTAATTTAAATTGTAAGTGAGAAGCAAAAAGGTGGAATAGAAGATCAGATTAAAAATCAAATGTAGTGAGTGCTTGCTTATGTTTTAAAAATAGAAGAAGAAAAATAGATTTTAAAAGAAGACGGACTTTGGTGTGGATAATGGTTATAGTTTTTAAATGCAAGCTGGGAATTAAAAAAGTGAAGGGGAATAATTAATTTATATAGATAATTAGGATTCTAAAGTTATGGGGAGAAATTAGCGTAATAAAGTTTTAGATTTACATCTGCTTTAAATTGAGTAAATTTTAAAAAAAAGAGGTTAGGAAAAGATGAGATTTAATCTTTAAGGAATAAAGGAAATATTAAAGAGTAATTGAATATATCTTTTCTTTTTTGAATTTAATTAAATTGCTGTAACTATCTCATTTTTTATTTCAAAAATTTCCCAGCATTATATTTAGAAGTAAGGGATTTCATTACAAACTTATGAATCAAAGAATAAAAGGGGCGGAAAAAAGACAATTAAGAAATAAGAAAAAATTTCTATTTGTTTATTTCTATTTATATTTTAGTTCTCTATTACTCTTCAAAATAAATCTTTATCATAAATAGATTAATAATACAGCTTACTACCCTTTTCTTTTTCTCCATAAGCCACTTCAAAATAGATCACATAATCCCCAAATTATTCAAATCATTAGGATGTATTTTTATGTGTTTTTAAAAATTAATACATTTTATTCACTCTATGAGTTTATTGAGAGTTTGTTTTTTGGTTATATTTTTCCTTTCATTTTCATGTTTAAACTTTGAAAAATTATTACATCATTGTTATAAGAAGTTGAGGTGAATTTTATGGCGTTAAATGTCACTGTTCCACTTTCTAGAGGAATCTTGTCATTGCCTTTCAAGCCTATGTCGACTATGTGGAAATTAGAAATATCTTTGGTGGCTGCTTTGACTGCGTAGATTTGCGCATAAGTATTTTTTGGAGGGTTGAAGATCTCATTTGTTTTGGGATCTATAATCTATTGTAATACAAATTTTAAATGTTTTATGTCGAATACAAACAGACAAGCACTCTTAAAAAAAGAAGTAAGATCAACAAAGAATATTGTTTAAAAATCAAATGAAAAATAAAATTATATATAATAAAGCAGAAGGGTAGCAATAGCTCTATAGTTTATTATTTAATCTAAGTATATTGCTATATTAAATGAGACAATTTTTAAATTGTTTAAAATACCTCTAGCTTTACACAAAGATTAGGGAGTATCCAACTCTTGTGCCAATTCCAGCCCATTTCTTCATCATAAATGAAATTTCTTTCCATCCATATTGTCATATTTGTCTTTGGTGAAGATCCCTACTTTCAAAAAATTTATTGTTTGAATGTTTCAAAATATAAATGAAAAAGTTCTAAATTTTGGTTGATTTGAGTTGTTTTGAATTTTTAGGCAGATGGTTGACTGCTTGTGTTTGTAAAACACTTTAAAAAAGAATTGCTTTACATAACATTATGCATTAGAAATAAAAATCTAGCTTATCAGTGAAATAATAAAAATTTAAAGCAGGCAGGTTATTCCCCCTAATAGCTGGAAGTAATTATTTATTGATTTATTTTTGGATTTTCAAAGTTGGATTAATTGGTGGGTAAAAAGTAAAACTTTTCATAAAAACCATCTGTATTTTTTAAATATAATATATGCATCTTTTAATCAAGATGAGAAATAAATAAAGCTAATAATTACATCAGATCTTGGACTACCAAATCCTACACTGGGTTTTAAGCTCCAAACAATAGTGCGATCATCTATATTTTGCTTGATATAAAAAGTGCAAGGCATCCATTCCCACTTGCTTTTATCTATATTATAAGAAGAAATAAAGTCAGTCAAAAAAAAGAAAAATATTTTTCAGCGTTAAAATATCTCTAAATCTTTATTTGTTTGAATGCTACTCTAAAGTGGAAGGATGAAAAAATTTGAATCTGCTTTGATTTTATTTTATTTTATCATTGCAGATCATCTGTCTATCCTTCTATTTAACAAGCTACATCCTTTTATAGATTTTTATAATTAAAGAGTAAGGCTAGACAGAATAGCCAGACAGAACAAATAAGATATTAGTTTTTATGCAGAATCTTAAAATTTGAAAGTACCTGTCTAGGGTTAGTTTATTTAGCTCTATATAATAATGTTAAAAAAGAAAATTATTAGTAATAAGGTTTATTAAGATTTATGTATAATGAAAGTAACTAAGTATAACCAATTTTTTATATTTAATGTAAATTATATTACCATTCCAATAGAAGATACTACATTGCAATTGTCTATAGGTTATGTGCTAACTGTAGCCTTATTGTTATTGCTGTTTGTTCCGTTCGTAGCTCCATTTTATTATTGCAGAGGGTTCAAAGGGTTGCTTCCTATTAAATTTTAGGATGGCATATTGTTAGCCCCTAGAGGTGGGGAAGTTCCATTCAGTTAGACGCTCTAGCTGGGAATGTTTTCTGATTTTACTTTTATTTTTTTATCAGCACTGTCTTGCTGTAATTGGGTAGGGTTTTAAACTTAGCTTTGAGGAGATTATTGAAGCTAGGCTTGCTGAGCAAGAGGTGGGATAATATTTGTAAATCCGTTTTGTTTATTAAGGAACTAGGGCATTAACGAAGAAAGAAGTTATTAGTGATTAGCAGCTGGTAAATTAGGCTAAGGAGCTTGTTAAGTTTATTGTTATAAATTAAATTGCTCAGTCAAAAGAGCGCGCATTTGCTACTCGCTTATGTTTGGATTTTGTAAGTTTAGGGCTTGGAGAGCTTACTGCTATTATAATTATAAAAACTGTTACTGCTAAGCTGCTGTAAATTGTTGCTATTATTGCTGGGGTTGAACGTATTGCAACTATTATTGCTACTACTATTATTGTTGTTGCTATTATTAATTTTGCTAGTTTTATTATTGTTAGGGCAAGAGACTCTATTGAAAAAGCTATTAGAGAGCTGCTGGGTCGAGTTGCATTTGTCCATTCATGGTAGCAGCTATAAATTAAAAAAAAATATGAATTAAGCTTAATAATAACTATGAATCAATAGATAGAGTTTTATGAAATATTTTTGATTTTTCATTCAAACTTTAAAAGTAAAAGAAAAATTAATCAAATAAGCAAGTTGAATGTGATTAATAAAGAAAAAATGCATGAGTAACTCAGAGTAAGCAAAGTTCTTATTTAAAAGAAATATAAAGGAGAAAAGTAAGATTCATTCACATTTTTTAATTAAATGAATGAAATCGCAATTACTTCAATATATTTATGACTAAAAATTAATAAGTAAGTCAGAATAATGATTAACTAACTCAGGAGAATGAAGAAAATAGTTATTCGCTTGAGAAAAGAAGCAAAAAAATAGAAAAATCTTTCTGCTGTAAAATGTATCAATCAAAACGTACTCAAATTGCTAAATATCCGAATTCTAAAATAATTACCGATAGCGGCAGCGGTGGCGGCGTTTTAGCCAAGTAATTTTTCATCAAGAGACTAGCTTACTTGAGCATGAGCCTATTCTTGGTTAGGATTAATTGCAGGTGAGCTGATTTAACCAGCAGCTGCTGCAGTAGCAGCCAATACTGCTTGAGCTTAAGTAAGGGATGCGGGGACTTGCTATTATTGATTCTGTGCTTGCGATGAAGAATTCTAACTTAATGTGTCAGGTTGCTAAGTAGTAGTTTATGAGGGTGCAAGGGCAGCGGCCTGGTTAGCTGAAGGAGAGGGCTCAGCTGCACCATCTGAGGGAGCAGTATGTTGGATAACTTGGATCTTTTATGTATATTATGGCTTTTTTAATTTTAATAAATATAAGTTAGTGTTAATAAATCTTGAAAAAAGTAAGAGAAGAAATCGAATTAAGAAAATTGAAAAGCATGCACATTTATTATACATACAAATAATATTTTTAATAAGACTATAATCAGCCGTGTAGAGTAAGGTAATAGATGAAGTAATAAATTCGAAAAGTAAAGAGAAAATTTAAGTGTCCACTGGCTGAACTATCAAATAACGAAAAAAAAAAAAGAAAAGTGAAATGAAATAAATGGAAGGAAAAGAAGCAAGTATACCTGAGGCTAAGATGCATTCTCGCTATTAGAAACTCCATTTTACCCTATGTTAAGCTGTCCTGGTTAAGGGATGAATGGCTTGTTTGAGGTAGATTTCATTCTAAAAATAAAGGCGAAATATGATGTTGATGATTAATCAAAATAATTTGAATTAGTTTGTTTGCTTTTGATTTGGGAGTTTACTGCTTTTTTTGCTTTCAAAAAAGGTGAAGGTAAGTGTTTTACTTTTTTTTTGTTTCTTTTTTTCCTCTTTCTTTTCTTTCTCGTTTATATTTTTTTTTGATTATTTTGTTATATTGGTTAATATGAGTCTTCTTTTTTTCTTGAATTACTCTAGCTTTTTTTATAAATCTGGTTTTGTCATAAAGGTTGCTTAGATAGATAGATACAGAAATATATAAACATACATGCTAATATATATTAAGGTTTGAGTGTATGAGTTTTCATTTTAGTTAAATTACTATTTCTCTCTTTTTTTATTTTATTTACTCGCATTCCTCTCTTTCTGCAAATAGAAAAATATACTTTAAATTACCTCCATATCCTAATATTGTACGAATGCTTATCTTTTCTTCTTTCATATTAGTAAACCACTATAATCTGCCCTCCTATTTATTAAATAAATAAAAAATAAACTAATTTCGTTTCGATATCTTTAGAATAAGAATAATCTAACTGGATTCTTCCCACATTCTGAGCTTCTTTTAATTCCTTTTTTATTTCTGAGCAAATCTCACAAAATCTAATTATTTTTTTTGTTTACTTTTCAAATTTCTAATTACTCTAATTTTTTCTTACTCCTCTGCTTGTTTTCCTATTTTTAATTTTATTATTCCAATAACTCTACTATAAATTCTCTCACGCTTCTATCCACTTCTTGCGCTCATTAAATAATGCAGATTCGCCAACCAACCCAAAAATATTTTACTTGCTTAATCTTTTCTTGAGGATTCTGTTCAAATATGAATGCTCTTGGCTCGAATTCATCATACTACTGAAATATATTAGTTGCATTCCATGTACATTTTTATGTTTAAAAGTTTTTCATCAATACTAAAATATGAAACTTTGACATCTCTCGATAGCTTGCAATTGACTTGTAAAAATGAACTTCCTGAGCAAGTGTAGAATTCACATGGAATGCTATCATCGTCTTTGAGAAGAATCCTCTTCAATATCTACAAAAGAAATACTTACTCGCTTAATTTATCTAATTCGTCTCTTAATAAAATAAAATAAGATTAAATCCCACTTCGTCTTTATTTGTTTCTATTAATTTTTCTTACAAAAAATCCCCCCTATTCGAGAATAATTAATTTAATTAAATTTAATAATTAATTGAATTATTTATTGCTTTTTCCATATTCAATACAAACATGATAAAATTTAGTATTCCCCAGAAATAATTAAAAAAGAGTTTTTCTTCATAATTCGTTTGTAAGGTAGTTTACATGTAATTTCTTCTCATTTATTCACTCTTTAATACCAAGCTACTTATTTACTTTCCTTTGTTTTGAAACACTTTCAATTTTTTATTGATTCAATGAATGAATCTATCTAACTTTTTTAAACAAAATCTATTTATGTGAATTTAATTTTTCATTATTCCAAATTAATCTGTAGAAAATCTTTTTTGAGTAAAATTGAAAGCAAAATTTTAGAAACATCTACAAATAAATTTGTATTTATTTACTTTCCCAAGTAAGTCGTTTACGGCTATCTGATTGATTTCCAGCTAATTGAAAGAATTTATTTTGTATTTTCTGTTAATATTTTTCTAATCAGAATTTCATAGATCATATTACCTCTTTTCTAAGTGATACTCTAGTGAATTTGAGCAAAAGTACTTATTTTTTTTCAAATAAAAAATATAAATAAATCTTAAATATCATATTTCTTGTAAAAAGTTAAATATCACGCAGAAATCTGCTCTTTTACTCTCTAATCAAACTACTTTTAAATCTTTATAATTTACAAATTTTATGGTAAAAATTAAAGCAAAACTTCACTTTATATTTATATTAGCTTTATTTAAAGAATTTTGTTAATTAAGTATTTTCCCCAAGTCTAAATTACTCTTTGAGTGTCAATAGAAGCAATCTTACTATTCAAATTTTAGTTCAAGAGTCATGTAACTTTAATACTTAAGATATTTATTATAGACAATCAGTCTTTAGTTTATAACCTAAAAAGGTTAGTCTTTATCCTTATTTCCTTATTTGATCTTGCTTAATTTATTTTTTAAGCACAAATTTCTAAAAAAAATGTGAAGGAATTATCAACAGTCACTTTTTGGGTTACTTTTATTCAACTCGATTTGATCTATTTTTATTTCTCTATGAAATTTTCTACATATTTAGGTGTAATGTTTACTTTGCATAAACATAAAACGGTTGAAATTTATTAATTTTATATTTAAAATTATTTTTTAACTGAGATTGTTATAAAAAAAAATATATTTTCAAAATGCAGTAAGTAGCATTTACTATGAATTTTAATACTCTTTATGTTTCAATTTATAAATTAAAACAATTAAATGTCTCCCTTTTCGCTTTAACTTCTATGATTATTGCATTTATTCTTTTATAACATTTAATTACTTTTAATTTTGTATGTGTAAATCATTTAATTACAATCCTGATTTAGCTTATTCTTTCATCTCTTATTTTGGTATTTTTATTTTAGGTACTATACCTTTTTAAAAAACAGTAAGTTAACTAAATAACTCTCATAGCTAATTTCTTGTTCTCATTTTTAAAAAATAAGCATATCAAAAAAAATAATAATATTTAATACTCAATAATTTCTTTTTCATCAGTTTTTTTTGATATGATTGTTTAGACAATTAAAGTTTTACTTACATAAATAAATTCCACATTTTACTTTTTAGATTTAGAAAGATTAATAAGATATTATTTATATTCAATTTTTCATTCGCAAATATTATTCAGTATCTTAGTAGTTTAAATGCAAATTTAATTATTTGGCTAACAAATATTCAAAGAGTAAATTAATACTTTTACTTAAAAAAACAACGATTATTGATTCATTTATTTATTTATTTATTGACTGATCATTGATTAAAAAGAAATAGCTTCTTATTAATTTTACTATAGTTATAAAGGAAATACAAATATCTTGTTTATTATAAAAAAAGTTAGACTCAAAAGCTAGTAATAAATAAACTAATCAAGCAAAAAAAGCTATTTTTATTAAAGCATTTAGAATATATCTCTTGCATCAAATGAAGAAAAATGTGTAAATGAACCCTGTTCCTACCCAGTAATATTAATCAAAATATCTTTATGGTGGAAGTTCAAAATATTTGGACGATGGGACAGATAGGATAATATAATCTGATCATGATCATGATTTATAAAATTCTTAAATATCTTATAAAGATTAATAGCAAAATTAACCATTAGAACAATTCGATGATATTTAAATTAGCAAATTGCCCTAACTATCTGAAGTTATTAATATGAAATTTAGGTATTTCCATTATTATTATCATGAAAACATTCATTTTTGATTTTAAAAAAGTATAACTTTAATGATTTATTTTAGAATTTAATTACATATTTAAATTACTGGAAATTGTATATTAAAAAATGAATATAATTAAAAGAAATGAAGATAAAGAATTACATAAGCAAGTCATTGATATTGTAAGATACGCATAGAATCTAGAAAATATAGTCAAATATAAAAATAGAGAGATCGATAGGCTTTAATACCTTATAAAATATCTAACAATTGCATAATAAAAAAGAGATGAGATGTTATCTCACATATAAGAAGAAAATCGCAAGTTAAAAGAGTAAAATGCTTATCTAGAGAATGTAAATAAGCGTCCCTTCTAAAGAGTAATTTAAATTATAAAATATGCATGAATTTTCCTAAATATTTAACTTATCTATTATTAGAGTTCTATTTAATCTACTAATTAGCTTCCTACTGTATAAAATTAATTAAAAACGTAAAATCTAACTCCTCAGACTTAAAGTAGTCCTTACTAGGTTTTGAGCCAGTCAAATACTTAAAACTTAAACTATCCTCTATTAAATAATAATTAAGCTCAAAACCCTCACAAATTGTCAAAAAAATACAGTTTTATGAAGCCCAATTCAAGGAGGAGCTTTATGATTAATGATGAAATAAAAGGTGACACAGATACTCCTAGAAGAATAAAACTTAAAAAAAAGGAAGGTGTCGACGATAGACCATAAACTATACTCAGTTTATCTTTAGGTAATTTAAAAAGCAGTTTAAATAAATAGAAAACACAACAAAAAAATATGTTGAAAAATATTAAAAATTAATATCAAAATAAACTTGAAAGAAATAATTTTAAAATTGAAATGAGTTAGTTATTTACATTAAATTTTTAATAATTTATTCAGATGCTGATATCAACAAGTATTACATAGAAAAGGAATTCGTGCAATCCCTATCTGGAATTATTTTAGAAGAAGATTTATTTATTCAACAAATTAAATAGCTTGAATACTTAGGAATGATAACACTATTTGACTCAATTTAAAAACTGATGATTGAACATAAGGTACAAACAAACAAATAAACAAGAAATATTAATTCAATTGTTATTTTTGAATTTATGTGCTTTTTTACTTAATTTAGAGAAGTTTTATCTTTAAAAACTTATTTTTATTTTATAATAAGGCTTTTTAAAGTTTTTAATTAATATTTTAAGGGGCTTAATAAAATTTATTTTTTTTTTACAAAATAAATAAAAGAGCTTATTTTATTTGGTGTTTAGATTAAGAAAACTTTTGAAGGCTAGTATTACTATGAATTAAAGTAGAATATTCTCTGAAGCCTTAGAAAATATTGTGGAAGAAACATGTAACTGCCTTGAATCTGACAGAGCTAGTGTTTTCATATTCGAATAAGAAAGTGAATAGCTTTGGACCAAACATGCCAAGGGTTCAAATAAAACTATTAAAGTTGAATTAAAATTGATAAAATATTTCATAAAAAAATAAATTATCTTGTTAAAATAGGTTCCATTTGATTAAGGTATAGTTGGTGCAGTTTTTACAAGTGGTTAACATTTAAACATATTAAATGCGTATAATGATGAAAGATTTAACAAAGAAATCGATAAAATGATGAATTATAAAACAAATACTGTTTTGGCATTCCCAATTTTTGACAGAGATGGAATAAATGTTTTGGGTGTTATTTAATCTGTTAATAAACTTAAAGGATATTTTACTAAAGACGATGAAGGACTTATGCTTGTAATTTCACAACTAGCCTCTATTGTTTTAAGAAATTCTGAATAGTTTGACTAAACTATGCTGTTTTAAAATAATTTGAGAACTCTTCTTTAGGTAAAATTTTAAATTAATTCTTTTCTTCAAAAATTATTAAACAAATAAATAAATAAATAAATAAATAAATAAATAAATAAAGACTGGTATACAACTAAGTACTTGTTTAAATTTGGAGGAGTTTATTCCAAAAGCTGAAAAAAAGCTATAAGATTTATTTAATGCAAACAAAGGAAAAATATTAATTGTTGATGAATAGCAAAAGAAGCTATTTAGCTTTAACTAAGATTCTAAATAAAAAGTTTATCATGAATTGGGAGTAGGTATAGCAGGTAAAACATACGAACTTGCAGAAACACTAAATATTTCTAATGCTTACAATCACCATCTTTTTAATTCAGAAGTTGATCTTGACACATCTATGCCAATAATATCAATGCCAGTAAAAAGAGACAAAGTAAATTTCTACAAATTATTTTTTTATTAAATTAGAAATATCTTAGCTAATTTTATCAAAAGTGATTTGAATTTTCATTAAAAAAAATATTAACTTTTAAATAATTTAACAAATTCGAGCTTATTTAAACACAAATTATGAATTTAATATTTATGAAATAATTTTAAATTCTTAAAATTTTAAAAATTCAATTAATAAAATTTTTAAAGATAAATAATTAGATTAAATAATATAATAAAAAAACTTTAAAAAAATAAACATATTTATTAGAAATAAATGCCTTAAAAGTGAATGTGATAATAAAAATCATTAATTATTAATTACTTTAATTCAAAAGAAATTTCTTAATTACTTTTGAGAATATTCTTATATTTATTATATGATTTTTAACTAAAATAAATTGGTTTGAAAACAAATAGAACAAAAATATTTTAAATTAATAAACACTTATTTATTATGCTATGATTTAGTCAATATTCACTATTGGTTTTATTTAATTTAGTTATATTTTTTTTTTACAAAAAATATGAATGATTAAAATTTGATTAAAGTTTTTTTATATAAAAAATTCTAAAATTTAAAGAAATATTTTTGCAATTTAATTGATTTGAAAATACAATTTTATTTTAAATAGGGTTCTAATATAATAGCTATATTATAAGTAATTAATCAAAGAGGTATTTAAGGGCTTTCTTCTACAAACAGAGTAATAAATTCATTTTTTATAAGTAATTTTATAATTGATTAATTATATTATTTTATATAACTAGTCTAAAGTAAATTCTTTAGATTTTGAGTCTCTTGAATACTTCAGTCAATTTTTAAGTTAATTTTTAAGCAACATAGATTATTTAAATTAATCTAAAAATTAAAATTGAAATTAATTTATTTATAAATTCATAAAATTTTCGTTTATTTTTATGTTATTTCATACTTTCTTCTTTTACTTTGTACTTGTTCTCAAAAATGTATTGTAAATTAATAATATTTATTTTCCATCCATCAATATTAATTTATTATCGCCATCATCAAAATTTTGCAACTTAATACTTTCGTTTACTGAATTCATTATCAGCTTATTTTACATGATCATGCTGCTACCTTATACAAACCTTAGGAAATAAGGGGTATTCTTTATCTGGAAGAGATTCTGGTCTGTAGTCAAATGCATTTATACTACAATAGTCAACCATATCTGAAAAACGAAAACAATTAAATTTATCTAATACTATTTATACTCCGAATCCATGAGTAACTAGTATAAGCACTGTTTCTTCTGTGTTATAGGTATTTAAAAACTTCTCAGCTATTACTCTAATAAATTATTCATAAATAAAAAAATAATATTGTTTACATTTTATTAAATTAACTTTAATAAATAATTACTCATAAGCTACTTTAAATCTATCTTAGAAATCTCCAAGTTTGTCCTCTGGATAAACTTATTAAATTAACCTTTCATCCTGTACGAAAGGTTCTTCTATCTTCAGTCCAATTTATTAGCTTAAATTTGGATCAGTTTTTTAAGTAAGCTTTTTATTAATATCTTCTTAAAACCAAGAACTCCTAAGCATTTCTCCTAATGTTTAAATTGCGATTTAATTAGATACTATATAATGATTAAAGCATCAATTTTTTACCTATTTGAGTTTAAACATACATCTTATCTTCTATTGCGTTTAATCCAAGGTATTAATTTACGTATTATACAGTTTATATGCATCTTAAAAAAGGAGAACTAACATAAACAACTCTTTTTACATTAGGATTATATGTTTCTAGTATTTTTTTAATACTCTGAGCACAAAATTGAGACTATAAAGCTCCAAGATCTGTTAAATGTGGGTCAAAATCTAACTTCACATCTTTTTGATCATCCTAGTAAGGTGAGTTATCTGCCCTTTCGGCGTGTCTTAAAACAAATATCATACAAGCTAATCAGATACTGTTAAAAATGTATTAATATAAAGAAAAGTGTTGTATTTTTAAAATTAAATTTAATGGGTGGATAGTTAGTTTCTAGATGTTTTAATAATTTTTCTATATGAATACGTCTTCTTTTAAATATTGATGTATATTAAAGATAGCTAATTTTTAATAACAAAATTTACAAAAGTAACTAACTAACTTAAGCTCGAAACAGTAATCATCTATCAAAAGTTCATCCTACTATAACTTTAATATCAAATAAGTTTTAAATGTGTTTATTTATTCATATTTAATTATTTGCCAATTTTTAAGATTACAATTAGCTTTGAGAAAATTTATCATTTAGTATTCATAAATAGAAAAATTATTTATTTTTCTACACATCCCACTAAGAATAAAATTTTTTTATTTTTATTATGATAGGTTTGCTATAAATTAATGAATAATCTCGAATAATATTAGATTATAAAGTTAATTAAATAATATGTTTCAAATTATGAAAGTAAAGTAATAAAGATTTTTTTTAAAGTTCTGTTTATAAAAAAGCTCTTTGTTTCTGATTATTGAGCAAATAATAATAAAAATATTAGAAACCAATTAATTGCTATCTTTAGTTATGAAAGTTTAACTTGCTTTTCATTTGTTGAATACATCTATTTTTAAAATTTTAAGGAATTTCTTTCTAGTATTCAGTTTTCTCAAAATGAATTCAAGGATAAAGTACTGAACTGATTTAATTGATAATAAATTTTACAAATAAAGAGGTGCCCTATTGAAATCAAAAAATTAATTAATTATCTTTATTAAAGGCTCAAGTTTTAATTAAATTTTAGCATAAAATAACTATAAAGAGATATTGAAATAAACAATAGATATTTAAATAATAATATAGCAACAATTAATTACTTTAGCCATTTTTAAAAAGAAACAAATAAACATTTGTGCATATTATAATTAGAGAGAAAGAATAAATAGATTGACAGAAACTCAGACAGACTACTTAGTAAATGAGTTTGATAGAAAGCAATGAATTTGTTGAAGTCATGCAAGAATAGGATGACTATGACATTGTGCATAAAGTAGGAGAAGTTTTTGGCTTTTATACTTTCGGTGGTCATCAAAAATTCAATCCATTCACCTACTTCAGAAAAAAAAAGAAAACCTCATCTAGTTTAGTTCGTATTGAAGACTAAGAATAAATTATAGGACAATAAAATTATTACGAAAAGCTCTCTTTAGTTAGATGCCAGGTAAACATTTTTGCTATGAAAAAGTTCATAAGAAACAACATTAAGAGTTTAAGAGAAATATACATTGAAGATTGTAAATTCTATCTGTCTGATGAAGATGCTAACGAAGACACAGACAGAGTGAAAAACCAGCGTATGCTTTAGGAGCTCAATTTTGTTTGGCTCATCGAATAGTTTAAGTTTTAAGATATATAATCTATTACTATCAAGCTTTTAAAAGACCCATTTGATGAACCTAATTTGTGGTAAAAAAAAATTAGGGGTGCTTTTTCACTTAAGTCATCAAAAGTTGTAGCCTACAACAACTCTCCTGCACTTCTGCCACAAAGAAATACCATTGAAATCAATGAAAACAGTGAAAATGAGTTTTACACAAAAGAGTAAACATTTAAATTCATACATTTTCCTTTATAAACAAATATAATTTGTAAGTCTATTTAACAAAATAGCCAAAAGCTAAGTCAAAAATTAAAATAGTTAACTAATCAATTAATAATTTTTAGCAAGTAAAATAGAAAAAATGATCCAAAATTTTATTGTTGAAGATTTTTAAAAAATATTTTGATAAATTGAAAAATGAATAATCAAAATTAGACAAAAATAATTTTAAGCTGCTAGCTTTTATTTTTGATCGATCTAAACTTTTTTTTAAATGAAAGAATTTATCCTTCTATAATTTAATAAGTTTTAAATCCTTGATTTTCTTTTTCAGGTTAGTTTCTTAATTTAAGATCTATCTTCTTATTTTATTTAATAAATCTAACTTACTTACGCCGCTTAATTTTTCTAAAAACCTTAGTAATAATTATTATTACAAATTAATAAATAGATAAAAAAATAGTAATAGATGCTTTTATTTCTTTATTTTTCTTATGAAATCCCAATAATTCTTGAAAATAAATTAATTACCATTCAAATTCATACATACTTGCATTCTTGCGTCAATCAATACCTAGACGAATTTATTTACAAATATTGACTTTTAATTTTTTAATATTAGTAATTGCATTTTGATTTATCAAACAAATATTTCAAATGATTTGTTTGGTTTTCATAGGAAAATTAATTAACTCATACATTATAATAATTTAGGCAACTCATTGATTTATTTTAGTGCGATGAAAACAGCAAGTTTATAGAATATGAATTAAACTAAAAATAAGAATTTAAAAAAGATTATTCAAAAGATAAAATAAATGCACTGGCTCAAGATTTGATTTGGGGAGATGTCCAAGATTAAGAAAGATTTATTGATAAACTATATGACAATACTCTATAAGAAATACAACA
The DNA here is from genome assembly GCA_000231845.2 of Tetrahymena malaccensis 436. Taxonomy (NCBI): domain Eukaryota; phylum Ciliophora; class Oligohymenophorea; order Hymenostomatida; family Tetrahymenidae; genus Tetrahymena; species Tetrahymena malaccensis. The sequence goes on along the minus strand of JH719947.1, from coordinate 97,413 downwards.
AAACTTAAGCATTTATAAAAAATATACAAAATATGCATTTAACGATAGCAAATTGATAATCATTGGAGATGTATTGTATAATGGTATTTCGCTGAGTTAATTGTATAATCTCATCTAATTAAACTGCTAGAAAATTAATGGAATCATCTTTAAAGATAATGGCAAGATTCCTCCCAAGGTTTTCAGTGATCTGATGAAGTAGATTTTCTTAATTCCTGAATTAGAGCAGATTTCATTTTTATCCTCAGTTTTAGATGAGTCAAGTCTTCACGAATTAGAATATCTAATTTAGAAGAAGTAGGTAAAGTTTTTGAATCTTTATCGCTCCTATTTCTTGAAAGATGAAATAGATATCATACTAAATACGGAGGAAAGTGTTAATAAACTAAAAATTAATCACCATAGATTTGTTTGTATAGATATTCTCTAAAAGAAATCCTTCGAATTCACTCCTTATGCTTTTAACTTAAATGAATTAAAGGGTAAATCAAAAGATGACATGCTAGAAGTTGAAAGACTCTATAAAAATCAAATGTACTTTCCAAAGCAAGTTTACAACTAGATTGTATTCTTCCAAGGTATGAATCTCTCAATCGTAAACAGTAACAAAAGTGAAAAAATACTTTTTAAATATTGGGAAATCTTAACAAAAACAAAAGAATAGTAAAAACTATAGTTTTAGTCAAAATAAGAATAATTAATTCAGATTCTCGATGAATAATTCCACGAGGACGACATTAATGTACTTAATTATAGTTTGATCAAAACTCTCATTGACTTAGTTGTTGATGGTCAAATGAAAGACTCATTTTAGAAGCAATTAAATAACTAAAAATCTTTTAAGCTTCTTAAAGAAAGATTTTCAATTAAATTATGCGAAAAAATTAAGTTTCAAAAGGAGAGCTACCTCTAAACATGTTATGCTTATATGATGGGATTCACCCAATTTAAAGAATTCAGCATATACTACATATTTTGTAATAATTATCTCTATTAAGATGTCAGAGAAAATAACAAGAAATTTTAGCTTGAGTTAAAGGCGAGAGAATGTGGTCTTATTATAAAGGAAAGCTTCACTGCTAAAGAAAATGATGAAAAATCGATTGCTGTCATCATGAAAGAGTTAAAAAATTTTTTTAATTTTGAAGCTCTTACCGAATTGTAAATCAACGAAAACAGAGATCCTGATAAAACTTTCCTCTTTTTAAACTAAGTATTTATTGAATGCAAAGTGCTAAAGAAAATAAAGCTACAATCAAATTTGCTTAATGATATCAAACTTAAGGGTGTTATGTTTTCACTTCTTTCAGCTGAATTAGAAGAGTTTGACATTTGTCATAATAAAAATATAGATGATTTAAGCTTCCTCAATGGACTATTTAACAAATGCAGAAAGCTAAAGAAATTACTACTTTAAAATATGCAACTTACTGCTGTCAAAGCCGAAACAGCTGACTTCACTCTTATTCCACCAACATTAGAAGAAATAGATGTTGGGTTTAATGTATGTACCGACGTTAAGTACTTAAACGACATTTTTTAAGCTGCTCCTAATCTTAAAAAGATAAACATGACTTAAATGGGTTTGAACACTGCACTTCTTTAACAAATTAAATTCGCTCCTGGGTTAAAGGAGTTAAATATTAACTTCAATGCAAATATCCACTTAGCATCCCTTATAGTGCATTTAGGTCTAACTGAAGGCTTAGAACTTGAGTCTCTTGAGGCTTATATTTCTGAAGCATAAAAAAAGATGGATGATTCATTTTAAAAGTATTCTGTTTTCGGATAGCTTAAAGCTTTCTAAAAACTTAAAAAATTGCATGTTTAGCGTAACCGTTTTGAAGATCCAAATTACTTGAATCTTGTTTTGTCAAATCTAAGCACTGGACTTGTTGATTTAAAAATAACAGATCAAAAGCTGAAAGCTCAAGGATTTTTAGACTTAATAAAGGAAAATGTTTATTCTACTTTGGAAATATTAGATCTTTAATATGGGCATGAATTTGGAAATTATAATTTCTTACAAGATGTATTTGAAAAGGCATAAAAACTTAGAATCCTCAAAATCGGCTACTCTTCTATTACAGAATCTAGTATAAATAAAGTCTCATTTGATACTGTTCCAGAAACATTAGAAGAATTTTATTTTTCTGGAAATACAAGCTATAACAGATATGAGGGAATGCTTAATAAATTATTTAAAAGATGCTAAAAACTAAAAGTATTATCACTTGAGGATTGCTTACTTACTGATGATAGATTAAAGAATGTAGATTTTACTGAAATCAGCACTGCATTAGAAGAGCTTAACATTTCTAGTAATCCTGGGCTTAAGACCTACTATTTTCTTAATGATATTTTTAGAAGAGCTAAAGGACTTAAAAAGATTAATTTGAAAAAAAATAAATTAGGAAAAGCTGTTGATTAAATTAATTTTGATCTACTTGGAAAGTCTTTGGAGGTATTCTCAGCAGATGAAGATGATTTCTTTAATGAAGAATTTTAGGATTAGCTGATTAACAAGCTTGAGAGATATATGAACTTATATAATTTTTAGTAAAAGTATTCGAATTTAGCGAACTATTAATACATAAATTATTTTGGTGTTTTTGAGTAATATAATTTATCATAATTCCGCTAACAAAAAGATACCAGAAATGATAAAACTGAATAAAAAGACTAAAAAAAGGATAATAAAAAGAAAGATGAGCCATAAGAGGAGGACAAAGAAGACAAAAAAATTAGAGAAGAAAAAGAAAAAAAAGAAAAAATTTAAAAGGAAGAAGAATAACTCAAATTATCAAGAAAAGAAAAAAGCATGAAGTGGGCAAAGAAGAATAACTTAAAAATAGCAGATAATTGGATTGAGAATTCAACGGATGTTCAATACACATAACACAACAACCCTCTCTTCTTCTACTCCTTTTTCACTAAGCTTGATTAACTTATTCCAGAAAAGAATGAAGACTCTAAGAAGCAAAGATAACTAAATACCTCTATCCTTCTTGATAAAATAGTTGAGTATTAAAATATTTATGTCAATAAAGACTACTAACTGCTTTCATTTATTGACACTAAATAAGTTAAGCAATAACTACAAGCCCTTCCTGAAAAATCTAACAATGCTTCATTAGATTATGACCTTTATTTTACAGCTCTGAAAGAATTAAAACTAGCAAATCAAAAATATCCTAATCTAGATTTTTTGGTTTACTTCTTCCAAAATGGTTAGCACATAACTAAAATAGATATGTCAAACATGGATTTAAAAGAAGAAACTGTTTAAAAGATTGCCGAAACAAGCTTGGATTCTTTCAGCCTTAGAAGTGTTATTGAATTGAATTTTTCAGGTAATAAAGTTACAGAAACAAACATTTTTAAATTTGTAAACAACATGATTCTAGCTTCACCTAACATTTAGGTTCTTAAATTGAGCGACATGGATATGAATGGTTTGAGTTATCCAAACCTCGACTTAGTAGGAGAAGATTTAAGAGAATTAGATATTTCCAAAAATAAACGTATACCTACTCTTAATATATTAAATGGGCTCCTTAAGAAGTGTGTTTAGCTAAGAAAACTAAACATTAGTAGCACTGGTTTGAATGATAAAAAGTTAGACTCCGTTTTCTTTGCTTATATATCATAAACACTAGAAGAGTTCGATTGTTCAAGCAATGAAAATCTTTAGGTAGTTGACTTCCTCAATACAGTGATTCAGAGATGCCAAAACTTGCTAAAGCTAAATATTTCTAATTGTAATATAGATTATTAAAAAAATAGAAAAATACACTATTATAATCTTTCCTAATAGCTGACAGAGCTGAATATATCAAAAAATTAAATTATATATTTTATGGATTTTCTTGAGGAAATTTTAGAAAGATGTATTAGACTTGAAAAGTTCAATATGAGTGAATAGGTGACAGCAAACTAATATGATAGTGTGTTTGGTGGTAGTCCAGATCACAATCTTAAAGATTTTGACTTTAGTGGCTGTACTTGTTACAATCTCTATGACTTTATTCCTTAATTAATAGAGATGTCAAGCTCATTTAGAAGGCTTACCATTTAAAAAATAAATTTATCTCAAAAGCGTTTAGAGTATTTTAGACTAAAAGATGTTGGCCGCAAAATATTAGAATTAGACATTTCAGATAATTAAAATCTTTCTGATTTAAAAGATTTAAATTATTTAATTGACTCTCCAGATTTTTCTGTCTTTATCGCAAATAAAACTTCTTTGAATAACACTTTAATCAATCAATTAAATATTCCTGATCTATTTAAAAATTTGAAGCGCTTGGAGTTATCTGAGTGTATCAACTTTATTAAATACGATTTTATGAACTAAATATTTACTTCTACTCCTAAATTAGAGTTTTTAAATTTATCTGCAATGCAAATTACTTAGCCTCAGATAGAGCAAATTCAATTCAATTTAATATCTAAAAACCTAAAAGAGTTTGATATTTCTCAAAACAAGTTGATAACAGACTTCTCATTCTTAACTGATTTATTTGTGTAAACATAGAATTCGCTTACTTTGTTGAATTTGAGTGATTGTGATTTGAAAGAAGAAAAGCTAGCTAAAGCTGATTTTTCTAAATTAAGCAAAAGCATTTAAACTCTTGATGTTTCAAAGAATGAAAATTTAAATAAAATTGATTTTATAAATGACATTTTTTCAAATAACCCTACTGTTATTATGAAAAAATTCAAAATATCAAAAGCAACATATGACATTACCTACGCCCTACAAAAGTACTGCATGTAAATAGAAGATATTGATTGCCCATTCTAATACCTTGATTTGGCTTTCTTCTCATAAAAAAAATTCCTCACTAATATTAACTTTATAAAATTCCTTTAGTACTTGCTTAGTAATACTGGAAACTAAGGCTATACAAGTAATCATTCATTGATTCATTCATTCATTTATTAATTCAAATTCAATAATTTTATATTTAAATATGATTTTATTTAATAGGAAGAAGTAGCTCATAAACTTTATGGCAGGCACAAGATCCAAAGGGTCAAATGTTTAAAATAATTCTACAATCAATGATGGAATTTAAGTCTGAGCAAAAGCCGCTTTAGACAATACAACATTTCTTTTTCTTGCTTTTGAGTGAAGAAAAAATATTCTCCAGATAATATCAACCCGCATTTTTCATAATGTCTCCTTACTTTCTTTTCTAACAAAATTAGCAGATTGAATGTGAGTACGATAAGGCTAAAAAAGAAAAGCTTGTTATTGATTCGTTTAACTTAACTTTCTTTGATATGAATCTTCTAAACAAAAAGACCGACTATATATTTGCATATGACAAATTCTTTTTCCCTGAATTCCCAGACTTTTATGTTTAAAACTTAACTGAAAAGGGAAGTGATCTTGAATTTATCATAGAGTTGAAGAAAAAAATGAGTAAATATCAAGTATCTAATGCATTCCTTCCAATTAGATTAAATTTAACCCCAGAAATTTTAAAGAAAGCTGGACTTAACGAATTTGAGGTACTTTACTTGATTAACTTTGTCCCTCCATCTTCCATGAACTTAAAAGGAATGAGTATCTAGTTTGTGAAATCCTGGTATGCAATCAATTTCTATGCTCCATTGTCTGTTTAAACAACTATTGATGTTGATTATGATCTTCTTGAAAACTCCTCAATTGCTAATTTCCTCACACTCCGTTCCTATCGCCTTTACATCAATAATTTTGAGGGCAAAACATTCTTATCTCAAATTAAGTAAAAAATTGGAAAGTATTCATATACATTCTTTAACATCTTGAGTTCTCAGCCAAAGCAATATTAATTTGACCATACTGTAATTCATTTAGAAAACAGATTTAAATAATTTGTTGTAGAAGGCAAGCATAATATTATGAGAGCCTTATTTCCTATTTACTTATTTGTTTGTATCTTTGGTGTGTGGTTCTTTTCTAGACATTATAATGTTGCTTGCGGTAGCGGAGTTTCTTGGAATTCTTATATAATGTATGCTGTTTTCGGTTTTGTTACTTTCCTATTGGAGGCCTTCATTTTTAACACATGCCTGAAATATGTATCTCATTTAATTCCTGAATTAAAACCTGATTGCCGTATGTCATTCCCCTATCCTATTGTAAATAGCATAAAGTTATTTATTATGGATGTCAATTGGATTAATCAATGGTATGTTAACTATGTAGTAGCTTTCTTTTTGAGTTAACTTTCACGTTTCGACTTCTTTACAAACATCGGATTTCTTTATTAAACTTATATGTGTGAAGATTATCTCATTTTTACCTTAGCACTTATATCTATATCGATAACAACATTCTCTTCAATTATTTTCTTTATCATGAACTTTATGGGAGCAGATTCTTATGGGCGTCTTGTAACTGGTTAGATAGATAAACTCTATTAGTTATGCAATTTATTAGAATTTTAAGCTGTTGCTGATGTTTTAGATATTATCTCGCCTTCAAATTCTGTAATTATTTTTGGTAAAATGTTTAATCAGCGTATTATCAACAACTTCATCAGAATTTTGTGCTAAGATATACCTTATATCATGATTCAAGCCTTTTATCTAATTTAGAAAGATCAGTGGCATAAGACGATGATTTTTTCATTAACTTCCTCAGCTCTTATGTTTTTGGTTTCTTTAAATAAATTCCTAACTATCACACCATCCCGTTTAGGATAAGAAGATTTTAATGAGCTCAACAATATCAAAAAATTAAGAGTACTTCCTAACTATTTAAGCAAGCTCTCTAGGTATGAGTCTTAACTAGTAAAATACAATCAGTATGAGATGCTCAAATGTATAAAGTCGACCAAGTATTTCTAAAAGGTGCTCAGTAATGGAGAATTTACAGTTAGGGAAATCAAAGATCAATTATAAATGATAAAAGACCTTCGTTCATTTTAATCAAATAGAGACTTTATTTAGGAGCTATTTGGAAATGAACTATATAATGACTTATCCATCAACTCGAATGACTCTCCTGTGTATAGAATTTTAGAAGAAAGAAGAAAAACAAAAATGATATCTAAAAAATCTTAGTCTAATTAGTAGACAGAACAACAAAGAAGAAAATCTTCTTAATTTAGCAAAAAGGACAGCATTTTATCTCACACAAGTCAGAAAGAGCTTTTGGCATCAAAGAAGTTAATAAGTGTTTAAGAAAAAAATGTAGATGAACACAAGGAGCTAGCTAACTCTCATTCCACTTCTATGAATAAAATTCATATTACTCCTGCTGCAAACAGCGCTTAGGCAGATAAAAGCTATTAAAATCTTGAAAAGTAATCAACTTTGATGCAATTAGCCCACCTAGCTGATTTGAATGTTGAAGAACAAGCTAAAGACTAAGTAGTTGAACTAAATTAAAAAGACAGCTAAATATAAAAAGAAACAATTAATGATGATAAAGTTTAAGAAACTGATAATTTATTATGCAAATCTCCTTAAGTAGAACATCAATAAAATCCCAACGATTAAAATCAAGAAATTGGTAAGATGTCTATGTCTTTGAAAGAAAATGATATTTTAAGTGATGGAGGTTCAGTGCAATCTAGTAAATAGCAAAAGACTTACACATAAAAATTACTTGAAGAGTTAATTGAAGATGTAGAAGAAAATAACCAAGATAGCAATAATAAAAAGGAGGATAACTAATCAACAGAGTAAGCAGCTAATAGTAATACTAAATTAGAAAAGCAAGAAGATAAAAATGAAAAAGTAGAGAATGAACAATAAAAATAAGAAGAACATTAAAATAAAAAAGAAGAATAAGAACACAAAGAAGAAGAGCAAAAATGAAATAAAAAATATAAGCTCCTCGATTTTCGATATTTTTTGTTTGGCTTGACTGTCAACTTAACAATATAAAAAATAAAATTAAATAAAAAATAATTATATAATTCATTTTTAGTTTTTGTACTAACAAATCTTTTTAAAAGAAAGATAGATAGATAATTACTTATTTTATATATATATTCCATATTATTTTGAAACAAATTTTATTTTACATTTAAACAAAATTATTAAGAATAAGATTTAAATGAATTTATATTTAATAATGCATTTTAGTCAAGAAATAAATATTGAGAACAAAAAGAAAAATAGCTATAGAGAGATGAAAATATAAATTATTCAAATTATTATCAAAAATATTAAAATAGGGTAATTAGGTAGGTAATAAGAAAAAAGGCTCTTAAAAAAATATTTAATTAAATAATTTATTTATTTATTTTGAGTTTTAATTTTAAAAAAAATATATTTTATAATTTCTTTTATGAATAAATATAAAATAATATTAATGAATAAGAATAATACTAAGATGATGTAGATTTAACTTAAATTAATAAATCAATAATAAATGCTTATATTTGAGTAAATTATACTATCATGATAAATAAACAAACATTTTTTTAAAATTACAATAACTTTATGTAAAATAGAAATTTGTAAAATTTAAATTATTTTCAAACATTTATTTATTTTATTAAAAACGAAATAAATCACTAATTTTAAGCAAATTCTATTTTCTAAAATCAAATAAATATTTACTCTTGTACTCAACAAAAGTATTTTTTTAATCTAAAATAATTTAATGTAAAATAGAAATTTCTAAACTTTAAATTATTTTTAATCTTTTATTTTATTTGTTAGTTTATTAAAAATGAATTAAATCTCTAATTTTAACCAATCCTATATCTCATAAATTCAAAAAATACTTCTATTGTGCTAAATAAATATTTTTTTAATCTAAAATAATTTAACATAAAATATTAATTTGTAAAATTAAAATTATTTTCAATCATTTATTTTACTCGTTAATTATTTAAAAATGAAATAAATCCCTAATTTTAAATAAATTTTATATGATAAATATTTTTTTAACATAATTTTTGTATTTCTTAACATATATATTTTTTTTTCCATATTTTTGTTAGTAAAATTAAAATATTATTATTAAATTTATTAATAAATATTTTTTAATAGATAACTAGATTATGAAATAAATATATTATAAAGCTCTTTAAACAAAGCCAGTTCTTTCTTTAATAAATAAATATACTAATTTTTGTATTGAAATAGTGATTATTTATTATCTTTATTGTTTTAATTTCTCCTTTGTTTTTCTTCTTCCCATACTCATATTTTAATCACAACTTATTATTAAATTAAACTTTATTTATTCGCTGCATTTACAAAGAAAACAACATACCAATAGAATTAAAGTTAGAAAAATATTAATTTCTCAAATATTGAAAGCAAAGTTAGAAAAAATTTTCTACACACTATTTGAAAATTCTTTTTAAATAAATAAAAATTACTTTGCAAAGTAGAACTAAATTTAATGGATTAGATAATTTAGAATTCCAAAAATAGGTAAAGCAAAATAAAGCTATATTTTAGCCAAAATGTTGAGCTCTAAAAACATGAAACGAAATAAGAAGATGACATTTCTTAATGGAATGAAACTATCAGAAAAATTCCCAGCTTAAATTCTAAAAATAAAGGATCATAAGTTGTGATAAGTTAGCAAGATAGTAAAGCACATAATTTAAGCTCAGAAAGAAATATGCTCTATAGTAAAAATTAGGTTTAAAACTCTAACTAAATAAATTAATAGGTAGTTAACGATGATTTACATGTTTCTAATTCTTACATAGAAGAAACGCTGAACAACTTTTCTCCAAGATCACAAACAATTTTTTCAAGCTTATAAATTAACAAAATGAAAAACCAGCAATATGTAATAAATATAAAGTCTTCAAGTGATCTTTAAGTGAATAGCCCTCAATTAAATGATTTGAAAAGATTCAATTTTAGCTCCTCTTCACCGTTAAAGGCTTCTGTCATCAATAAAATTAAGTTTTACATGTATTAATTTTATAAAAAATACACAATTAGTGGTAAAACATTACTGTTGAATAGTAGAATAAGAAAATTAATATCTGATAATAGTGATTATTTCGATTCATCAATAAAACCAAAAAAATACTCAAAAAGTTTTTTTCAAAATAATTTCATAAAATATTTGAATTGCTTTTAAAATTTACCTCTTTTAGATTCATAAACTAATTTAGGTGTTACTATTAAAGCAGCTTTTACTTTTATGAACTGCTTAAGTTTATATTTGCTCAGCTTAAACTATTTTTATGAGGCTATCTAAGATTCCAGTGAAAGCTTCTACTTATTTTTGAGACTCTTTTGGATTACTGAAATAATTTTTCATCTAAACTCAATCCCTTACCAATTCTATGAATAAAAAATGAATAGAATGTCGATATTTTATTAATATGTAAAGCAAAGAATGATTTATGATGTTTTACCTCTTGTCCTAGTAGATTTTTCTGAAATAGATTTAATCTAAAAAATAATTGTTTACTTTTTAGTTTTTTTAAAAGCTATTAATGTTAACAAAGATATAAAAATCCTTTAGAAAATTATACAATATAAGTACTAATAGAATTATTTAAAAATATAACTTATCAGTTTAACATTTTAAATGTTCTATATTGGGCACAGCATCTCTTGTTTCTGGTTTTCTTTAAATAGGATATAAAAAAGCTATTTTAATATTGAAAAAACTTGGTTTGATTCAGTGCAAGATAAAAATATTGACTGGTAACATAATTATGTTTGGTCTCTCTATTGGGCGTTTAGTCTAATCACTACAGTAACTGGTAATGCAACTAACACCTATGAAGCCATTTTTACTGTGATTGCCCTAGTGTTTATTATATTTTTCTTTGGTTATTATTTGTATATTATCAAAATGTTGCTTACAGCAGTTTATAGGGATCAATAGTAAAAAATAAAAGAGACTTGTATCATTTCCTAGTTTATGAAATCAAAAAATATATCTAAGTAATAATCTAAAATTCTATCAATATTTTATTTAAACTAGCTATATCAAAAATAAAATTTTTATTTTAATTATGAAATTAAAAAGTTAACTTGATAATTTTTAAATTAACTGAGTTATTTAGTAAAAAAAGATTTATTCATTATAAAAAATGTTTATTGATTAATTAATTTATATTTAAAATTTATTAGAAAATTACAAGGTAAGGTGATAAATGATTTAGAAAGTTCCTATGAGAAAAATTATAAATAAGAACTAGAATAGAAGAATAAGATTCTTAAAAGATTATCTATTGATCTATAAAATTCACTATAAATTGAATAAAACTTACAAATTTTGAATAAAATTGAATTTTTAACAAATAATTTTAGCTAAAATTTGATGGGCTAGTTAGCTTTGTGTTTCTAAGAAGAAGTATATAGTCCAAACTAAATAATTAGTTCAAAAGAGAGCTCTGCTATATCTCTTGTTTACATCATAAGTGGAAAAGGTAACAAATTATATTTTTTTTTCTATGAAAAATCAATTAAATTATTTTTTGGTTGTAATTTTTAAAAAAAGTTCAAGTTGTTGAATCTATCGATCAATAATTTTCAAATAAAAATAATCCATTATCAGCTGAAAGCCAACTTTTTGGATAACTTAATTTTTTTACAGGAGAACCTCAAACTTATCATTTGAAAGCATCTTCGTTTTGTCAAGCAATTAAGCTAGAAAGAAATTAGTTTTTGAACATTTTAAAAAATAACAGCAAGGATTAAGAGATTTTTAATTGCATCAAAGATAAACTCCTATATAATTATGACTTTAAAAGCTTAAAATTATTTTGTTAATGTTGTAGTTCATAAAGCCATATCCTAAAGAATTGCCAATATGTACACTTTAACACTCAACAAGCTTAATTGAAATCGAAGTTGATACAAAATTCTACTTGCTAAAGAGTGAAAAAAGAAAGAAAACCTGGAAAAAATCTAAAGGCTCTTTTTATATCTAAGTTTCTGAAATAAATATCATTTTAAATAAGAAAAGAGTAATCTAAATTTTACGAAATAGGAAACGAAGGTAACAACTAAGTTGAGTTAGATAAATAATCTTAATCAAGTATCGAATACTAAGAGAATTCCCCTTCTGAATTTGAACTTTTGCACCCCAGAGACTCTTTCTCTATATAAAAAACCATACAAACTGAAATGATAAAAAAATCACTAGATTAATAAGAAACTGAGTAGTATTCAGTTAAAACAAAAAGCTTATACATTCAAGACAATTGTACAGTAGGAGAGCAAAGCTAAAATCAACTAAAACCCTCTTTATTTAATGAGACAGAAGTATGTATTATCTTTTTATTATAAACTAATTTATTTATTTGTTAATTAATTAATAAATAGAATACAGAAACATTAAAACATCTCTAAAAAGGAAGTAGTGAAAATATAATGATTCATAGCAAAAACTAAACAGGATAGGACAGTTAAAGGTTAAACTCTGAGCTTACGAAATCATTGTTGAAAGAAAGCTAAGAAAACTCAAATCCATTAATTTATTCTGATATCAACAACAACTTCGATTAATATGAAAACGATTTGGCATATTAAAAGCTATTGAATAATATTTTCATAAAAAGGGGAAATTTAAAGAGAAATAATTCAAAAGTTAAAAGTGCTTTCTAAGAAGCATACAAATTAGAAAATCCATTCAGTAGTTTGAGAGTATTTTAGTAAAATACTGAGTAGTTCATAGGGGATGATAGCTAGATTGATTATAACAATAAAATTAATTAAATCAATCTAATAACGTCAAATAACTCAAATTAAAATATTCATTTCATTCAGTTAAGGGATTTTGATTTAATGTAGAATTTCAACTTTTACTTTAAATACGGTAATTATAAAGACCAAATATTAAAGACAAATTTATTAAATATAAGGAAATTAAAGAAACAAAAATAACATCCCTAAATTTTAAATATTTGATTTTTATATGTTCGTTGTTTATTTTTACATATATATTTGAGTTGAATCTTTCAATCAAGTCTTAAATTAAATAAAAAAAACAGTTAATTTAAATACGGTAACTGTGATGACTAGATATTAAAGACATATTTTTTTTTTTAAATAAAAGGAAATTAAATAAACAAAAGTAGCATCTATCTTTCTATTTTAAATATTTATTTATTATTAATTTAAAAGAATAGATCTAATTGTCTTATTCTTTTTGTGTTTGGATATTTATTTGAGTTAAAAAATCAAAATAAATATGATGGCTATTTATTTTATTTTATTTTATTTGAATTTATATTTTTGAAACTATTTTTAATTTCAAATAGAAAGTTAAACAGTGGTATATTTACTAATTTAAAAGAATAAATATCAGCAGATATACTATCCATTCAATAATTTCATATCAATTTGTTTAGAATAATTATTTTTTATTAAAAATATATGTTAAATTACTAAAATTTTATGTTTGGATATTTATCAGATTTACAAAGTTGAAACAAAATACTTTGAGCATATATAAATTGTAGTAAACAGTAGATTTTAATTATGATTTGCATTCTTAAAATTTAAAATAATTTTAAACATTAAAAATAAATTCAAAATAAAAATCATACATAAATTATCTCAACTAATAAAAATTTGCTTTATGTTTAAAAAAATATTAAGAAATAATTAAAGAAATCTTTTGTACAAAACAAAATATATTAAAGAATTACATACGTTTAAGAAAAATATTCATACATCATGAATTTATTTTATTGATACTGCTTTTTTGAACATATAAATACCTATTTTATTAAGCATTTCCTATATCACTCATAGCAATGTTTAAATAAAAATTGTTGTTAGCAATAAACAATTAAAAAATATTTCATTATTTTTGATAGATATTAATTTTATAAGATATGTTGAATAAATATGTTTCCTGTGCAATTTCAATATATTCATTAAAAAAACGATTTAAATTTTAAAAATATTTAATTAGAAAATAAATTAAATCAAATTTGAAATTATCTAAAAATTATTTTTAAATTTAAATTTTCTAATTATAAATTTGGTAAATAAATAATCATTAAAAAATTGAACTCGAAAATAGTAGTAAATGATTTATGATAGTGATTTAAAAACATAAAAAATTGAACATTTTAGCATAACATCATGAACATTTAAATAGTTACTTTATTTCTAAAAAGTTAAAAAGATTATTAAACTTATTTATAATTAGATTGTTTGGTTTACTTTTAGTATTATATAAATAATTAATTTGATTAGAAAATTTTTAAAAAAATAAAGAATAAATCATAATAAATTAATTGCTTAATTTTTATAGGTAGGCGATGGAGGAAAATCAGCTGAAATTACATTAAAAATAAAAGTAATAGCTTAAAAACTAAAATTAACTGTGCGATATAAAGCTAAGTGTTTTAAATAAATTGGATGAAAGCTCATGCTGGAGCGATAGTTAAAGAATGAGACTGACTTAGTCTTTTTCTTCGTTTATAGATGAGAAACGATAGTAGAATTATGATGATTCCAACTTAAATTGTAAGCAACAGGAAATAGTTATTTAAAATAAAGCAGTAAATTGGATTGATAAATCAGAGTAGGCTTAAAACTAGAATTAAAACATTTTTAATTCCTCAAAAACATAAAATAATATTATTTAAATATCCAATTCAGATTTAAACCATGTAAAATCTGAATGTTTTGTAGATAAATTATCTTAAATAAAAAAACAATCAGTAGAAAACAAGTCCAGCCAATATTAAGAAAGCAAAGAAAAGAGCTAGTCATTTCAAAAATCTACTTTAGTTAGATTAAGAGCAGACTAGTCCGTAAAGAGAAAAGAATAAGGAAAAAGAAATAGCATAGTTAATTTGAAATTACTTACAAAAATAAAATACAAGATATCATACTTTTATTAAAAATACACACTCAGTGGTAGAACATCTTTACTTAATTAAGTAATTAGAGCTCATATTGATGACTTAAGCGATGGTCAGTGCTAAATTTAAATTCAATATCTCAATTAGCTGATAGTAAGTTATTTACCTATTCTTGAAAAGCTACTAGGAAAATGTAGCTTGCCAATAATAACAAACTACAGCTTGGTAGGGCTATTTATTAGGATTTTCTTTTCTTCTATAAACAGCTTATTTCTATACATATTTTCGCTTTTTCTGGTATTTTCAGATGAAAATTAATAAATAGAAGCAGCGTTAAGACTAATTATTCCTTTGTGGGTAGTAGAGATTTTAATTAAATTAAATATGCATCCTTAAAAAATACTTTATTAAATAGATTAAAGGAAATACATACTAAAATATTATATAAAATAACAGTGTTTTTCAGACGTAATTCCAATAATTACAAGTATTATATCTTTCTAATTAAATCACCATTAGTTATACTTTTAGGTAATCGTGTTAATTAAAGCATATAATGTGTTGAACGATCTAAATGACATTTAAAAAAGACTCTGCATGATTCTAAAAAGGCATTATATAGTTTAATTAATTTATTTAATAATGCAGCTTTTTCTAATAGCTCATATAGTCAGTTGTTTGTGGAAAACACTTTAATCAATTTAAGCTCAATATTTTGCAGAAGAGCAAACTTGGTAAGATAATCTAGCAACAAATGATTTAAAATGGTGGAGAATTTACATTTGGTCATTATATTGGTCTCTAACGCTGATGGCAACTGGCTCTAATGAAATAAAAACAGTATCAGAAGCTTACTTTACATGCTTCATCATGCTCTTTACTACGATAATCTTTGGATATTTTTTAAACTCAATAGGAATTATTCTCTCTGATATAGACTAGCAAAACTTGGCAGTTAAAAACGACCTGAGCATCATCAATCAATATATGAGGAAAAGGAACATATCTAAGTAAATTTCTCCTCAATTTTTAATATTGATATTTATTTACAAAATTAGAACCTTATAATAGTAAGTTAACTTCAGTTTGCAAAATTATTATAGAAAGAACTACTAAAAAATATCTGAAGAAAATTACAAAATTTTAGGAAAAATCTCTTTAGATCTCCAAAAATCAGTTTTGAAAGAATAAAATATACAGATATTAAACAAAATCTCATGCCTGAAAAATAATTTTAGCTTAAAATCTATTGAAGAATTATCGCTCAAAGTTAAGGAAGAATATTACATGCCAAATCAAGTTATAGTTAATTCAGATGAATAATAAGATGGGTCTATGTTTTATATCATTTCTGGATAAAGTAATTATTTTAATTAAACTCCAACATTTTATTTAGTTTTTGTCAAATCTCAACTAAATTTTACATCGATTTTTCGAATCTAATTATTTACTTACTTACTTACTTACTTAAAACTATTTCAATAAAAAGATGAATATTTAAATAAAATAAATTTTTTCAAATCAAAATATTTTTTTTTTAAATTTAAATTCTTATTTTAAAAATAAAAAAACAATTTATAATATAAAAAACAACTTAAACAGTCAAATATGCAATATCCAATTTTACTTGAACAATATTTATAATACTATAATTTCTCATGACTTTCATCTATAAGATTACTTTTAAAGGGGCTGCATAATAAATTTATATGAAAATTTAAAAAATTTTAAAACTAAATTAAAAAATATTAGATTTAGATTGATTCATAAAACATTAATAAATTTATATAATACAAAATTTCAAAAATGACAGCTTTGAAATTGATATCATTTAGATTGAAATAAAAAAAAGATAGATTCTATCTATTATTTCTGTAAAATAATTAATTAATATAAATTTTATTTATAAAAATCTAGTTGAATTAATTGGTAGTTTTTACAGAGAACAGTGTTTACAAACTCCTTTAAGTAAAGTAAAAAAAGGAGAGCTAGTTGGATAACTTAATTTTTTTACAGGTCTTTAACAAACACCTTGTATCAGATCTAGTGGGTTTACTAAGGTTTTAAGAATACAAAGAGACAATTTTATAGAAATAATAAAATCTAACTAATTAGATTTTGAAATATTCTGTTAAATTAATGATAAAATAAAATTATCAATAGATTTTTCTGATGTTATTTAAAATTATAATTGTTTAATTTGTAGAAAATAAAATCATTATTAGCTTTAATGTCCTCTTATTAGCCTCGATAGAGAATCGTTTTTATTTAAGACTACTAGCTCGTATAATCAAAAATAAAAAAGACTTAAATTTCGAAGAAAAAAAGAAAGAAAAATAAACAGTTTAAATAATATGAAAGAGACTTAAAAGAGTGTCAAAGTTTTAATTAATAACTTTAAAATTTAAAATTAAAGTGTTCCAACATGCTAAAAGCTTGATGCCTAGTTTTTTTCTGATGAGGATGACGAATTTATAAAAAGCCAGATTAATTAGTCACTAACAAATGAAAGCCAAGACTTCAGTAAAAATAATTCCTAAGAAGAGAACTGTTTCTCAAAATCTAAATATGACTAAATTTAAGCTTAATTGGATTCCAGTATCAAAATTCATAAGTATTCAAGTAGCCAAAAAAATCAATAAAGTTCAAACGATTTAGATGTTAATTTTTTTATTTTTATTTATTAAACATTTTAACTTTAAAACATCAGGAACATTCCATAGTTTAAGTAAGCGATTACTAAAAGAGCTAGTTTAATTCACTTCGCTCAGAAATTCAGCATTCTGTTGACATAAATAGTAGTGAAAGCTAGAGAAGTATAAAAAGATAATAAGAAATTCTGAGAATAAACTCCAGAGATATGCAATAAGGAACAAATGAGGGTGAATTTCAAAGAAAAAAAAGTTATATGAGAAATTACTTGAAAAAAAGTAGCAGTTTGAGAACCAATTTTTATGGTTAGCTTTCATAAATAGAAGAATCAAAAATACAGTTAAACGAAAATCACAGCTAGATTCCAGCAATAAAAAAAATTAACAGTAAAATCAATAAATAAGAATCTACTTTAGAGAATTAGGTCTATTCAAATCTTAACAACTCTCAAGTATAGAATAATATTTTTGACTTTGATTTTGAAAAAATGCAAAATTTTAAATTCTACTATTCTTAAGGAAATTCAAAACTTCAAATATTTAGGTATAATAGATACATTAAAAAGAAAATTAGAAATTCCAAGAAAAACAAAAAAAATATTTGAAATAAAACACTTTCATTTAAAATATTTCTTTAAAAGTAATGATTTGTGTTTTTCATTTTATCTTATTCAATCATTTTAGTAAATAAATTTATTGAAAACAATTGTATTTTTATTTTAATTTTTTTGGTTTAGTATTAAATAAATTAAAAGTTATTTGAAAGAATGAGAGATAATTTTTCATATTCTTTCAAAAAGTTAACATTCGTGATTAACTTTAAAAAAAATAATAATAAAACATTAATAAAACTTGAGATTCTAGGAAAAATAAAATAAATAATTGAAATAAAATAATTAGAGTTAAATTTATCTTTAAAAGCAAAATTTATTGTTTAATTATGTTATTTTATTTATTTGTTTTAGAAAAAATTTTGTAAATTAATTTTCAATTAAGCTTTTTATTGTTATTTCTAGTTTGATTTATATAAATTGTTTTATTAATACAAACATTTTTCACATTCTTTCAAAAAATATTTATGCTTTAAGTATAATTAAAATTATTTTGAATTCAACCATTTTTGTAAACCACTTAACCAGAATTAATTAAAACATTTTATGAAATAAATAAACAACATAAGCTTGTTTGTATGTTAAATGTTGCAGATTTCAGAATATTAAAATCCCAAAAATCAAAAAGTGACAAAAGTAATTAATTTTTTGTTCAATTTTATCTATCATATTTTGAAATATGCAAATAATTATCATTCATTAATGTGAAGTATTTTTTTGCTCTATGTTTCTTATATAAAAAATCTTAAAATCAAATTAACTAAATAAAAAAATTATTATTTTAATTTTAAATTTATTTTTTTACTTTTATTTAACTACTAAATTTGATAAAATAATTAAGATAAAGAATATTAAGTCATTTTAATCACAATTAATTATCATCAAGTAAGGGCTTTTCAATTTTTTTAGCTCTTCTTATTGCTTAATCGGCAGAAATACCTTCAAATTCTAAGGCAATTTATTCCTTTGTTTTACCTTTTGTTTCTATTAATTCTTTATTGAAATAAAACAATGATAAAAGTGAGCAAATAGCAAAGAAAATAAAAGCTCCTCCTACTCCAAAACCTAAAACCAAATAAGGAAAAACTAAGCCTACAAGCAAAGTAAAGATCCATATTACACAAGTACTGATAGAGAGACCAATTTAATCAAGAATTTCTGCTTGATAAGCCCAGACAAGAGGTCCCTAGCTAATAGAGAAGCTATTAAATATAATTGGTTATATTAATTTCCATTTATTAATTTAAATATTACAAGAAAAGATAAGCACAAATAGATCCAAAACTGAGAACAAAATTATCTTATGAGCTAAAGTAAGACATTAAGAAAAGACATCCAGTCATGGCGCTTACACCTTTTTTATTTAATATGTTTTATAAAGTTAAAAAACACTTATTAAATTACCTTTCATGATCATTTATCTTCTACCATATTTTTCACTGATAATAGCTCCATATACTGTTGAACATATTAAAACTATACCTAAAAAGCTAGTGAAAATACCTGCATATTCTTCTTAGTGAGAATCTTCAAATATCTTATTAGAATAAAACATGACTGCATTAATTCCAGTTAGTTGATTGGATATAGAGAAAAATAAACCAAGATAAAATCTTCTTTTGTAAGATTTTGTATTTCTATTGTCAAATGGGATAGGATTTTAACCAATTTCTGTAACAGGTGTATCAAAATGTTTTGAAACTGGCTTGTTTATTTCATCTTAAGCATCATCTAGCTACTTGATAATATTTTTAACATCTTCCTATCTGGTATAAATTGCTTAGAGGGCTGCCTTTAACTCTGCAATATTTCCATTCTTATGCATGTAGCTTGGAGTGTCATAGTTAAAAGTTGTAGATAAAAAATATGCTCTAGCTAAGCCGAAAATCATAGAATAACCTAAATTAAATCTCCATTAAGTCTTTTAATTAAATAAAAATTTTATTATTTTATTTTCTTTCCATTTTTATTTAATTAATTAAAAACATTTTATTATTTTATTAAGAAAAAGGATTGTTTAATTTGCATGATTTTTTTAAATAAAATTTATATTTTACTTAGTCAGTATAAGATTCCATTTAAGAAAGATCTTATTTGCTTGGCAAGAATGCTCCTATAGCAAAACTTAAAAAGAGACCACTGCAAATAAATATTTAATTCATGCAGCCAGTAATACCTCTCATAGAAACAGGAGAAAACTCAGTAATATATGTAGATATGTAAGAACAGTTCAAGCCAATAACTAATCCTGAAACAAATCTACCTAAAAGCAAAAATATGAAGCTAGAATCTAAAATCTAAAACAAAACACTTGCAATTCCTATTAAATCTAAATAAATGCATGCTTTTCTTAAGTTTCCTTAAGTATATTGAAGGGCCTAAACACCTAAAGGAGAGGACACAATACAACCTACTGAGGCAGAAATTGTTATAAGAGTTGGATATAAAGTTTCTTCAAATCCGCCTTTCCACCCATTCAAATAAACCATAACTATATAATGTTGAAATATAAAATAAATGCACATGTCAAATAAATTTAAGCTATACCTATTGAAAGAGTGTTGTAAACACCCATATTATATCCGAAATATAAGCTTCCTAAGCATATATTTCCAATCAAAAGTAGAACGTGCTTTTTGTTGATTTCCTAGTCCATTTTAGATTGCTAATAAATACTAAATTTCACACTAAAATATAAAATTATGTAAATCTTATAATTATTTATTATTTAATATAAAATTTTGTGTATCTTGCTATTGCTTGATTTAATGATCAAAAATATCTCATCATTCAAAATTAAATATTTGCAGATCTCCTGCGGTCAATTTAATTTTTATCAACTACATTCTATCTATTTCACATGAAATTGTATATCTATCTATTATTACAAAAATATGTAATTTTTTGGGTATTTCGTTTTAATTTCTACTAATATTCTCATGTTAAGTCATTGCTTTAATTCCTTCAACTTACTTTAAATATTATACTATGAGCACATAAAAAAATAAATGCTTTAGATTAATTGTATTTTTAAGTAACCTGAATGCTACATTAATTTTACAATAAAATATATAAATTAATTTAGTTTTTTATTTCAATTATTTTATTCTTTTAATTTATTTTTTATTAATCTAACAATTATTTTAAACTTATTTAACTTTCTTGAAATAAAATAAATCATAATTTAAAAGTATTTCTATAATTTATTAAATTTAGCTATTCTTTTTCTAATTTAAGTTAAATTTGCTTATCTACTTTTATATAAATGAATAAACTATTTTATTATTTAATTATTTATTTTCAAATTAGAATTTTTTTTATTATTAAAAATTTTAGTTTTAACTTTTTTTTAAGAAGATTTTTCAGATGTGGAAAGTTTTATTTTTAATATATATAATAATTTAATAAATCAAATGCATCTAAATTATTGATTCTTAAAGTAATAGATATTTTTTAAATTTGTCCTTCTATAATCAAAAATTAAATTTTTGTATATAAAATTATTGTAGGAATGCACTAAAGCAGTAATAAATATAAGTATAATTTATATTTTATTTGCATTTTTTAAGTATTGAGAAGTAATTTCTTATTTTTAAAAAGTGTTAACAATGTTTATTCTTTAAAGTATGAAACAAGTTACCCTTTAGAAATTAAAATTAAAATTGAGTTTTTAGTGAAAGAAAAAGTATTAACATTAAAATTTACAATTATTTCAAAAAATATGTTTAGTTTGTTAAATATTTTAAATGTCAAAGCTTTTTTTATGAAAAAAAAATATATCAGAAACACTTAAGATATGTAATTAAGTTAGATATATTTACATGGATATCGATTGATTTTAATTAATTAAAAAGCTATTGTTTTAAATAACTTAAGTGTATTATGCAGTAATATAGTATTAATAAATATAACAATTTTTAATAAACAAATTTAGTAGGGATTTAGTATTTCGAATGAATATACTTAATTAAAGGAAGACATAAAAAGTAGATTTGTAGAGAGGTGTTAAAGTAAATGAAATAAATATTGTGAGGAAGGCACTACTAATGTCTGATTTAGTAGAAAATTTTAGTAAGAGGATTATAGAATAGCAATATTAAGTGCTTTCAGAAAACCCTGAGCTAAAAGAAAACATTCTGCTTATAGAAAACTATTACACGAACATTTAGTTTGAATTTTGCAATATAAATATCTTTGCACTTAAAAAAATTATCAAATGGAATTTAAAGAGCTTAAGATCAATTAAGATCAATAAATGCATATTCCATTTATCTGATAGCGATGCGAATGAGTTTAAAAACCCAGTGAGCAATGGTCGTATGCTCTAAGAAATTGATTTCGTGTATTTGATTTAGACATTTTAATTCTTTGATATTGAAGAAATAGAGATAAATTTGACCAAAGAGTAGTAGATTAAGTTTATTAATGAAGAATATGCTTAAAAGGTTTAACTAAAGGATCTCAAAGACAAAAAAATAATACTTCCTCAAATAGAGCTTGTATCGTAATCATAAATGTAGATAGAAGTGAACTAGGAACATGAAATTATAAGTTTTGATGCAATTAAAGAAAAGGAGCATCATCACACAGAGAACACAATGTCTGAGCAAGAATTAATGTAATAAGTTCATTCATTTGCTATTTATTTAAACTGAATATTAAAATGAATTTACCAATAAATACTTTAAATTTAAAAATATCCTCAACACTCAATATTAACTATTGATTTTAGCTATTTATTTAAGCATAAAAATCAACTATTTGCACAAAGTTTGGTATATTAATTAATTAATTAATTAATTTTGAAGTAATTATTTACCAAACCGTCATCCATTCAACTTATTTATTGTTTGCTTTTTAATAACAATAGTGAATAATTTGGTTGTGAAAAGGAATGCAGACTTATTAATTATGAGTAAATCGAAAAACCTTCGTTCATCAAATCTTTTCAGCACAGTGACTAAAAAAAATTTGCTTAAGATTTAATTTGGGGTGATTTGATTAATCCATTAAAAATGGATGACCAATTAAATATTAATAAAATTTCAGATATTTAGTAAAACTTAAGTTTCTATAAAACTTATACAAAATATGCTTTGATGGATAATAAGTTATTGATCTTGGGTGATGTGCTCTACAATAATGTTTCCCAATAATAATTATATAATTTAATTTAGCTTAATTACATGAGAATAAATAGTATTATTTTCAAAGATACAGGTAGAATTCCTAGCAAATCATTCAGTGATTTGATGAACCAGCTTTTTATTATTCAAAAAATTGATGAAATTTCATTTTTATCTTCTGTCGTAGAAGAAGAAAGTTTTAAAGACTTGTAATATTTAATAGGATCTAAAAAAGTTTAATTTATGATAATCTATAGATCACATTTCCTAGCTTCAGAAATTTAAGACCTCTTTTAGATGCATGCAACAAAAAAAACTCCATTAATGCGTGATATTAACATCAACCATTACAGATATACCATACTTGATTTATTTTCTAAAACTTACTATGAATTTACACCATATGCTTTCTAGTCAAGTTTTGCTTCAGATTTTTTGAGTAAGTCTGAGTTAGAAAAAATTATTAGCAATCAAGATAACTTTTAAACAGCTTTGGAATATAATAAAGCTTACTCTTAAATGATGGAAGCTGAAAAACTTTATGAGCGCTAGTAGGATTATCCAAAGCTTATTTACAACAGAATTATATTTTACTAAGGAAAAAATCTGTCAATTATAGGCAAGAATGTTAGTGAAAAAATACTATTCAAGTAAAACTTTTTAATTTTTGAAGCATGTTTATTTTCGTCCCTAAATTACTTTTAAATAAATTGATATTGAGTATAAAACCATAAGCTAGCATGCGAAAACTATAATTAGATAAATTACTCACAACTGCTAAAACATGACAAATTAATTTTTAATTAACAAATTTTTTACTATATAAATTTCCATAAGCAAGAGCTTAAACTGATATTAGAATTTATCAATGAGATTACTTGATAAAAGTTTTTTTTATTATTTTATTTCAAGCGTTTTTATTAAAATGAATTAAAAATATTTAAAAAATCACTCAATTTTATTTTTTTCTTTATCAATTAACATTTTTTAAGTTGAAATTATTTTGAAATAGGTACTGGATATTCGTGAAGAAAGTGAACAACAAATAAGATAGTGATTTAATAAAAAAGGCCAAATAAGATATTAAATAAGATGAATTGATAACTGACTTAGATAAATTTCTTTATTAAGATGACTTAAATGTTGTAAATTGTAGCTTAATAAATATTTTGATTGGGTTTATTTAAGAAAAAGAACTGAAGGTTGAGTATTAATAATTATACAGGTAAATAAAATCTTTCAAAATTCTTTAAAGCAAATATCCTATTAGCATCGTGGAAAATATTAGATACAGCTAAAAGTATTATTTGCAAACAGCGGTTGCATATTTGAGAGGTTTTACTAAGATTTAAGGACAGTCATTGTATTTTTTCATTAACAACGATGAACTGCATAGATCACTCTGCGAAAATAGATGTGATTTTTCTAATTTTGAAACTGAAGAGTATTCTTTAATTATCAAGGAATCAGTCAAAATAGGCTTAAATGCTTAGTTAGTTGGAAATTTAACTTAAATCATTGATTTTAATAAATTAACTCATTTGAATTTAGATGGAATTCGTGAAAACACTACATATTCTTATTTGTCTGATGTGTTTCAAGCCGCTATAAATTTGAGGGTACTGACTATGAGAGAATGCCTTCTTAATATGAAAAAAATAAATTCGATAAATTTTGGCTTAGTTTCCAAGGAACTTTAAGAATTGGATTTATCTAAAAATAGAGAGATAGATGATTTTTCACTTCTAAATGACATCATGAGAAAGGCTGTCTTTCTAAAGAAACTTGTTCTAGAAGATATGTAAATAAACTAATCAAGATTAAAGAATGTTAATTTTTCTTTAGCCAGCAAATCTTTGGAGAATCTAAATTTAAGTATTAACAATCTAACTGACTGCATCGAAATTGTTGCTTCTTTGATTACTGAAGCAACTTCTTTAAAAGTAATAAATTTGGCTTAGTGTTAGCTTACTAATCACCATTTGAAGAAAATTAAGTTTCCTGTTTCAATAGAATATTTGAATATTAGTTAGAACTATAATTTAGAATTTGGGGATTTTATTGATATTCTCCCTACAATCAATCAACCAAATTTAACTTACCTTGAACTAAAAGATCTGAACATCAATTTGAAAAGTGAAAAATCTCAACCTTAAATTTAACCTAGCTAGCACTCTCTAAGCAATATAGAAGAAGGTGAGATCGCTACTCTCTCCAAAAATAATTCTTTAAATCACTCTAATAATCCATCCAATCCTTCTATTGTTTTGAAGCATTCTTCCTCTAGTGATAAATATATGAAAATTGAAGAAATTATTTTCCATTAAAATAAAATTTCTGATGTTTCAAAGGTGAATGAAATTCTGATAATTTGCAAAAATATGAAAAAGTTTACAATTTCTTATTAAGAGATTGATGATCAACAGTTAAGTCTATTGAAACTTGATCACTTGTATAATAAGCTGATCAAAATTGACATTTCAAATAACTACTAAATAAAGAAATGTGATTTTTTAAACAGATTGTTTGAATAGCTTGTCAATTTGAAGCAATTCATCATGAGATATTGCTCTTTAACATCAGAAAAAATAAAAAATGTGAACTTTTCTTTGATAAGCGAAGGGCTTGAAGAGTTTGACTTATCTGGAAACCCTGATATTGCAAATTTAGGCTTCCTTAATGATTTGATGAAGAAATGTTAATAATTAAAAATATTGAATCTTGATTAAATGAAATTGACTGATGAAAAATTAAAAAATGTAGATTTTTCATTAATAAGTCCTTACCTTGAGAAGGTTAGCCTATCAAGCAATGATAACAGCGGCTTGTTGACCCGTTTTTACTTTTTAAATGAAATTATGAGAAAAGCAAAGGGCTTAAAAATAATAAATTTGCAAGGAATAACTTTGAATGAAGTTTAAATTGACAACATTTCATTCGACAACGTATCTCCTGAGTTAGAAATTTTTAGAATCCAAGAAGGAAATGAAGGAAACAAAAGGAGTTTAACAGATTGGTTGATAAAAAAGCTAAATAGATATCTTAATATCTATCGCTTTTAGAAGCGCCATGCGAATGCTGATTTGTTTCCTTATCTAAATTACTTTGGTATTTGCTAATCATTTAATCTTACTTAGTACAGAATGTCTAAGGAAGAGATTAATTTTAAGCATAATAAAACTGTCAAAGAAGAAGATAAATATGAAAATAAGACTTAGCAAGTTATACCTATTTCTTTAACAAACATAGTACACATAGACTTATTTATAAAATAAAAGTAAGAGAAAAGAATGAGTCTACTAAACTAAAACATCCAGTAAAAAAAATAGCAATATAATTTCAACCAAGAATAGAGAATTCACCTTAGTGAAGCAGTCAACATATTTTATTTTTATTCATTTTTCAAGAAGTTTGAGTAGATGATAAACTAAGATAACAGTCTAGCCTAATTAGGAAAGGAGAAAAGTGAATCAAACTCTAGTCCAAAACCTAAAAAGAAATCAAAAGAACAGTGGAATTTTTTTTTTGACTAAGTTATTGAAGATTAAAATGTATTTATTGATGTCAAGTATCTGTTGCTTCATTACATTAATGATAAAAAAATGCTTGAATAAGAAAATTTAGATTTAGAAACTCTAGAACCTGAAAACCTTATTCAGTTTATAAAAGTGCTTGATTTAAGTAATAGGAAGTACTTTTAAAACGCTTTTATTATTTTTACCTTGACCAAGTGTAATTTGATTCAAAAAATGTGCTTGCAAAAGATGTAGTTGCAAGTGCAGGAATTTTTTGAATAGGTTATGTTTGAATAACAAATGAAAATTCATTTATGTAATTTTGAAAAACTAGAAGAAGTGAACTTATCAGATAATTAAGCGAATTTATCTAAATTATTGAATGCAATACTATTGAATGCTCCTCATTTAAAAATACTCAACTTGTCGAACAACAATCTAAACAATAATAGCTTGTTTAAGGTAGATCTTCTTCCAGTATCTCTAATTGATCTTAACTTATCAAACAATTAAAATTTCTAAAGCATAGCATTTTTGAATACAATTTTTAAAGTATGCACTAAGTTAAAAAACTTAAATCTTTCTAATATGAATTTGGATGATAAAAAATTTGAAGAGGTTCACTTTAATGAAATAAGCTCTGAGTTAGAAATATTAAACTTATCTGATAATAACCAAAAATAAGTTGCTGGCCATGTATTATCTAGTGTTTTTACGAAGTGCAAAAAACTTCAAGTTTTAAATGTGTCTAACTTTGGAATTCACCATAATTATATTAAGCAAAACCTTATCAAATTTTCTGAGCTTTCATCTCATTTGAAAGAAATAAATCTCTCTAAAAACTCAATTGTGTATTTTATGGGATTTTTAACAACCATCTTTAAAGCAGCACCTCATTTAGAAAAATTGGACTTAAGCTATTAACAACACATAAATTCTTATCAGTCAGAGCCTGTTTCTATTCCTAGTAATAGGCTAAAGTATCTAAATATCAGTGGAAATTAGGTACATGACAGCTTTTAATATGCTCCCGAAATAATTATTTAAAGTACTTGCTTTGAAAAGCTTCTGGTATAGGATTTTAATTTAAACTACCAACGTTTAAATTCTATCTTTGATCAAAAAGTGACAGAAAAAATTGAAGAACTTGATATTTCGAATAATTTTATCATAACAGATTTGACAAATTTAAATTAGTTAAACAAAAAGGCAGAATTCAAAAGCTTGATAGCTAGAAATACTTGCTTAAACAATTATTTGATAAGTTAGCTAGACAAGTAAACAATATTCACAAATTTACAGAAGCTAGATTTTGCATACAATTTAAGTATATTAGATTATAGCTTTTTTAACGACCTATTCAAGATAGCTGTTAACTTAACAAGTTTAAACATATCATATATGTAGGCTACCTAAGAAATGATAGATCAAATAGATTTTTCCTAAACACCTTCAACATTAGAAAATTTTGATATAAGCGGTAATGAATTCATAAATAATTTCCAGTTCCTTAATAAAATGTTTGAAAGAACAAATAAATCACTTAAAAACCTGTACATGTCTCAAATGAATTTAGATGAAAAGTAATTGCAAAATATAAACTTTGAAATATTAGTGGAATCTATAGAGTACATCGATTTTTCAAAGAACCCCAATTTAAAATAAATAGATTTTATGCTTAAATTCTTTAATGATTCCTCTGTAAAACTTGAAAAAGTTAAGTTAGATACATTTTCTCATGACTTTGAATAAGGAAGCTAATTACAGTATGTTGAAAAACTGGAGTGTGAACATATAAAATATAAATACAATTTTTTCACCTAAGAAAAATACGTAGCAAACATAAATATTATTAAATTCATCAAATTCCTACAGAATGCCTTTAAAAGAAGAAACGAAATCCTAAGTAAGCCATTTTTTATTTTATTTTTAGAATAATACTTTCATTCATATTTTAATAAAGCTCTTACAAAAATATCTTCGCATTTCAATTACATTCTAATAGAATTTTATAATTTTCATTTAAATTTCCTTTTATTTTTTTGTTTAACCTCGTTTAATTGAATATAATATGGTAAGAGATAATAATTAGTTCTTTTATTTTTAAATAAGAATTATATTTTACAATTAACTTATTATTTACCAAATATCTTAAGGATAAAGTTTAATTTTTTAAAATTCACAAATTTATGTTTAAAAGTCCAGTTTTTTTGTAAATTCTTATGAGCTAAAGCTGATAAATACTTTATTTATTACTAAAATGAGAATTGTTGTAAAATATCTTTTAAAAGAAATATTTATAAATTAAAATAAATAACTTCATAAAAAAAGCAATTTCTTCTTATTAAACTTTTTTGATATTTTTATGAGCAGTTTTTTGCTTACTTATATTATAAATACTAATTTATTTTCTTATTTAATAAGAAACATAAATTGAACTTAATTGATTTTACTAATTAAATTATTAAAATACTATTTTATATATTTTATAGGAAATAGCGATGGAAGTGAAGACAAGTTTTGGAGCCTATTTAAGCTTTTTTTGCAATAAATGTTACTAATTTAGTCAAAAAATCAAAATTTATAAGTTTTGTTGCATTTTTTCTTTTTGCTTTTCAATGAAGAGAAGCTTAAAATAAAAGAAAAGCAAGAAAGATTCTTTATTTTCTCACCTTACTCAATGTTTTAAAAAAGTAAAATTAAGAAAGATAAGGCAATTAGCTAATTTAAAGGTAAGAGGCAGAATTTCGATTCATATAATCTTGCCTTCTTCGATTTAGATCTTGTAGAACATGGAATGAGTTATATATTTAGCTATGATAAATTTTATTTTCCTCACTTCAATGAGTTTTACTTCTAAGATTTCAAAAACGAATAATTAGGAGAAAATGCTGTTAGCGGGGATGTTCTTTTTTTAGAAAATATGAATGAATTAATAGAAATTAAATAAGTAGAGCAGGCTTTTTTACCACTAAAAATAACTATCTCAGACAGTATTTTAAGACAAAAAAACTTAGATGAATTTACAATACTTTATTATTTGAATCGAGTTCCACCATCAACAATATAACTTAAAAACATGAGTATTTAGTTCGTAAAAAGCTGGTATGTTATTAATTATTATGCACCTCTTTCCTGTAATACTCAAATAGAGGTAGATTTTGAACTGATTGAAAATACTTCTATAGGTAATTATTTGACTCTCAATAGCTATAAAATGATTGTTCAAAATTATCGTGAGAAAACCTTCTCAAGCTTTATTAAATACTTCATAGGTTAAATAGGATACTTCATTTTCAGCATATTCCAAACTCAGCCTATATAATTTAGATTTGACCACTCTGTCATCCTACTTGAGAGACAGTTTAGCACAAAATAATAAACAAGATTCAATTTACTTAGATTCCTCTTTCCTGTTTATTAATTTGTCTGCATATTTGGTGTCACATTCTTTTCCGTTTACAATTAAGTTGGTTGTCATTAAGGTATCTCTTGGTATTCATACATAATGTATGGTGTATATGGTTTACTTACATTTATTATGGAAGCAGACATGTTTGTTCTTTGCCTTGAATTTGTCAATCACCTTATCCCTGAATTTAAGCCTGATTGCTCTACTGGATTTCCAAATAATTACATAAATGCAGCTAAATAATTTTTAATTGATTTAAATTGGCTAAATACTTGGTACTTGAATTACTCTATTTCTTTCATACAAAGTCAAATAACAAGATTCGATTATTTTACAGATATCTCCTTTTTGTATTCTTTATACACATGCGATGAGCGAGTTCTATTTTGGATTTCTTTTGTAGCTCTATCAATACACTTAATTTTTAATATTATTTTATATATGTAAACGTTTTCAGGTGAATCAACATATGGAAGGCTAGTTACTGGCCGTATAGATAAACTCTTTTAAATATGCAATTTAGTACAATTCTAAGCTGTTGCAGACGTTTTAAATATAATATCTCCTTCTAATTCAATAACTTACAAAAAAAGGATGTACAATTAAAAAATAGTTAGCACATTTGTAGGCATCTTATTCGAAAATATTCCTTAAATTATCATATAAATTATTTATTTAGCTAAAAACAATACTATCACAATTAACGTATTGTTTTCTATCATTACTTCCTGCCTGATGTTTATAATAAATCTTTACAAATTCCTAACAGTAGTTCCATCTCGTCTTGGTCAAGAAGATTTTAACGCATTAAACATAAAAAAGAGAAACCAAGTACTTCCTGTATATCAAAAAAAGCTATAAGAGTATGAGTCTAATATGCTTAAATATAATTTAGTAGAGCAGCTGAAATGCATAAAATCAACTCTATATTACAAGAGTATCCTAGAAAAAGATTATAAATCAATCTCTGACATCCATAAAGAAATTCAGATAGCGAAAGACCTAAGAAGGTTTTAGCATAATATAGACTTGATAGAATATTTCTTTTAGAACAAAATATTTATTGACAAGCAAGAGTAGCTTGAAGAATTTAAACAAAAATATGAAAGTCAATTATAAAACGAAATAAACTCTCAAAAATCTGATAAGGAAGACAAATAAAATAAAAATACTCATGGCATAAGCCACTTTAGGCCTTCTGTATAATTATAAAATGCACATCATTAAGTAAATAACAGTCATTATTAAAATATTCAAGAAGATATTAAAGATACAACTCACTTAGTCAATAAAAAAATAGAAATACACCACGATCAATCTTTAGCATATTTAAATAAGTCAAATCAAATACTTCATAACAACAACCATAGCACTACCAATAATAACAACAATTTAAATCATGATAAAAGTAGCACAAATAATCAAAATAAAAGTGTATCAACTCATCCAGTGTTTATCCATAAAGCAGAAAACCATAACCCATCTACAAAACCTAATAATCCAACTAACTAAACCAAGGACCATAATAAAAAAAATTGACAAAAGCTCATGATTTAGAATAAAAATAAATTCGAAAATTTTATTTATTTTAACTAAAATATATAAAAAAATATATTTTTTAGATCATTTATTTTGTTGAAAAAGTGCTGGATTAAATTTTGTTTTTTTATAATTTTATTTTACAATTAAATTTATTTTTAATTCAGTAATTAAATTATTATTTTTAATTAATTCATAACCATTTTAGATAAAATTTTTAACTGTTTGTTTTTCAGTGTAATAAAATCATATTATTTTTGTCTAAATTAAATCACATTATTTAGCTTATCTTTCAAGATATTTGCTTATCCTTAAAAAAATTTTATATTTTAACTTAATTAAGTTAACATTTAAATTTTTTAAATGAAAATTTTTAGCTTAAAAATTTAACTTTTTTGTATTAAAGTTAGCTTCAACTGTTTTTTAGTACAATAAGATCTTATTATTTATTTAATACTTATTTTTAATTAGATTTAAATGATAGAATTATTTGTTTTCTCTAAATTAAAATTTATGTTTATTTGATGGATAAATTAATTTATATTATTCTTATTAAATTACAAAAAAATCAGATGAATTATATTTTATTTTTTTAAAATATATTTAGCTTTAATTATTTTTTATCTAATTAATTATTTTTTTATTAAATATTTAAAAAAAAAGATTAATTTATTTGCTCATTTTACATTTGATGTTGAAAGTTTAATTTTAAAATCATTTAAATTATTGATTTTATTAGTTGATGTGTGATAAAATAATGAATTCTGACAATATAGAGTGTTTTTAACTTGGATGCTTCTTGAAGTAATTAGATTATAATTTAATAAATTTTTTATTTTGCCAATATATCGAAGTTGAATATAATTGCGGGAGAAATCCAAATCAAATTCAAAATTGAAAAATTTGGTATTGTGTTTACTATTTAGAATGATTGTTATTAAAAATAAATAAATGATTAATTATTTTTGATAAAGAGATTTGTAAGCAAATATTTTGATTGATTAATTAATTAATTAAATACTGTTTTTATTAATAATTGAAAACACTTGTTTGAGCAATCAATATAAAATAAATAAATAGATTTGTAGATAGGTCTTCTTTTACTTAAAGCCAATTAACAACAAATAATTATAAAAAGATTTATAAATAGAATTTAAGGAGATTAAAAGATTTTATAGACATGATATAAGAATGTGAGTTTAAGGATTTTTTGGATATTTTTTATTAAGGCATTAACAGATAGAGAAAAGAATATGGATAGGAAATACTGAGTGAAGACCAATAAATTTCAATTTAAATTCTTGATTGGATCCTTAAGGGAAATTAAAAAGAGTAAGAAGACAAAAGAGCTCTTTATAAAAAATGCGAGATGTTTTGTGGTGAAGAAGATATTATTTTTTGCAAGTAAGAAATGTAAATGAATTAATATTCTACAAATCGCTCTGAAGTAGAAGAAGCAATTAGATATCTTTTTAATTAGATTTACTTGGACAACCAAAAAGAAATTTAGTACAATAAAAAGCTAACACATATGAAAATACATTTAATTAAAACACATACTGACGTTTTAAGGTCATGCTTTCTGCTTTCTGCAAAACCTCTTCAAATAATTGAGTTTTCTTATGATACTCTAATGGAATCTTATATGATTTAAGGAAGACTCAATAGGTATATATCTTAAGAGCCTATTAATTTATATGCCTTAAAAATAATTGATTAATTTAACATGAAGGTACAATTAATAATCATTTTAAATAATGAAAATCTAAAATATATTTTTTAATACATTAATTAGGACATTGTAATTGGTCCAGGCAGAGGACAGATTGATGAAAAGTTAAACTTTAAATTTAAAATACCGTATCAGCTCCTAAAGGATTCTGGCATTTAGCCTTCTAACAATAAATGTGAGATTGAATTCTTTCACAAAATAGAGGCTGATATCTCTCATTACAATCACTTTGGATTTAACTTTGTAGATATAGACCACACCTATTCTTTAATTATGAGATAATCCTTTCATCCAGTTTAAAATGGTAGAGCTAGTGCCAAGTAAGCAAAATAATTGAATTTAAAAATAGAGATGCTTATTTTCAAAAAATATCAAACCTCATAAAATAAGTACAAAAAATGGTGAATGAAATATTTTTTTTAAATCACTATTTGAAATATAAAAATATAAAAAATTTTTTTGCAAATAATTTATTCATTAATTTTAAATTATAAAGAAAGTCAAGGAAAGATAGTCCTGATGTTAGAAGAAGCAATAGTTTGTTTAAGAATAGGCTAAGTTCTTCTTGTAACAAAGAAAATAGAATTCCTAATAGTAATGATAAAAGAATGATGTCTTCTACTTAATATATTTAGAATAGTGGAGGCGATAATTTTTTTACTTAGTAAGTAAACTAAAATTAACCTTATAGCTACTACTCTGAAAAAAGATATAAGGGTTAGCAGCAACAAATGGATTCTATTTGGGAGGCTAATGAAAAAGATTTCTCTATATACAAAGATGATAATTTTAGAAGTGAACATAGAAGATAGAATTTTGGATCATCACAAAAATAGAAGCAAATATTTTCGTTTGGTGAATAAGACTAGTCGTTTTTTGCAGACAGTGGAAATAAAAGTAGATAATTTGGGCCAAATAATGACTTTACTGACAATAAGGATATTTTTTTTGCTGATAGGTCGATTACAAAATAAGTAGTGATTCCTGATAAATCATCCTAGAATTTGTTTTAAAACCCACAAAATAACATATTCAAATAACCTGTAATTATTCAAACTAACTAAAGTCAAAATTAACAACCATCCATTTTCAATGGAAATACCAAACCATCTAATTTATTTTGTAATTAAGCTGAAAGTATTCCTTAAGCTGTTAGCATATTTGCAACAACTACAAATAGCGATAAAAGCATTTTCCATAAAAACAATAAAGCTAAAGATATTTGGAATACAAATAAGAAAGACCTTTTCTAATATGAAGGAAAACCAGAAAACAAGTCATTATAAAATCCTACTTTACTTAGCACAAATTTATTTTAGTCAAATAATGAAAGTGCCTTTGCAATTAATAATATAAATAATAACAATACCTCTATTAAAAACTCTAACAATAGTATTAATAATTTTAGCTAAATAAATTAAAGTCTAGGCAACCCTAGCTAACAAACCCAAATTTTTCCAACTACTCAATAAATTAATTCCTCTTCTGAGCCTCTTAATGTATTTCAAAACTCTTCCTGTAATTTTAATAATAATAATAATTCCTCTTAATGTATAATACCATAATAACCTCTTACAATAGGCAATAATAATATCATTCAAAACTAAATTTCAAACATGGCTTAAAATCCAATTTAAAATTTGGTACAAAACCCTATACAAAATTTAATTTAAAATCCTATTAACTAAAATAATTAAAATATACACTTAATAGAAAATTAAAACTTAGATAAAATGTCTTTGCAATAACAAAGTAACAACATAGTTTCTTAAACTACTTTGCTAAATGGTAGTTTTTCAAATAACTCTATTGGAATCAATAACAATCCTTTTTCTCAATAAGAAAGATTTTATTTCAAAGGAGTCAAGCACACATTCACTCAGTATGAAAATTTAGCAAAACTTCCTTAAAATCAAGAAAATAAGCTTCCATCTAATAGGTTAAGGGTAAGACTTTTTTAAATTTGGTAAAAACTAAATTATAAATTGTTTAAAATTTAGGTTTAAAAAATATTGCTGGACTCAAGAAATTTCAAAGATCCAAACAAAAAAGCTTAAAAGCTAAAAGAAATAGAAAAAATTTATAAATGTTGCAAAGAGCCATTTAAGTCTGATTATTAAAAATATTGGAATACTGGCGAGCACTGTGATTTCACTCTTTCTTTAGAAAATGTAAGAAAATTTCGAATTTTAAAGTCCTTCTTTCATGATAAGTTTTTTTTAAAAAATGTAGGATTAAGATGCTTTTTACAAATTGCACAAGGTGGTTGTTAGCCATTACTCTGAATATTTTAGAAAGCTATTTAATGATTAAAAGTTTACTCATTTCACTTTAAAATAAAATAATTTTAATAACGAAGCTGTCAGACTAATGTTTAAGTGGATGTATTTTAATGAGCTTCCAGCCCATGAGTGGGAAGAGATGTCATTTAAACAAGCTTAATAAACTCTTAATTGTGCTCTCTACACTAAAACATGGGAATTCCTAGTTTAAGTGGTAAAAGCTTGTTTCTTATTTCATTTATAACTCTCATTTAAAAATGTTTATTTTATAAAAAAAGATTATCAAAGTGATTATCCCAAAGATGACAAGCGAAAAATTAATTGACTTCTTGATTTTAAGTGAGTACTTGCCAAATTATTTTGCTAACAGAAAGGATGATGAGTCTTTAAGCTTGTTATTTGGAGTTTTAAAGTTGCTATAAAACTATTGCATTTTATTTTTTTCTAATAATTCAATTGAAGTAATTGAAAAAACAGAAGATATAAAAATACAACGTAAACTTAATATTTAATTTATTTATTTTTGTTAAAAATTAAAAATATTTTTTATACTTTAAAAGAACTGGTTGAGCTGAATTCTGATTTGATATTCACTCTAGTTAACGAGACTTGCTTAAAATTTGACACTTTAGATCATTTAGAGAGACTATTTACCTGGCTGAGCAAATAAGCTCCAGTTTACTTTGGAAGAAATATAGTCGAGTTGTGCTCGTTTTTTGAGAGCTAATATCTGAGCATACAATAATTTGATAAAATATACATGCCTTTTGATAAAGAAATAAAATCCCTCAAGAGCAACCTTGCATATACGACTCCTTATTTTGATAAGACTCCAAATTTGATGAAAGAAACTCCAACTAAGAGTGCTTAAAAGTATAATCAATTTAAAATAAGAGAAATAAATTAATTTAAATATGTTTAGGCAATAAAATGATGGAATGTTTGATGAAGAAGATGTTGTTTTCACTGAGATAGAAAATATTTCTCTTTCTAAAAAAGAGTGGCCTAGCTCAAATCTCATTAAATAGTCTTTGAAAGATGAGTATGGTAAATAAAGAGATGCAATATTCAGCAGAACCTGTGACTTTACTTTCTAATTTAAAAGACCTGATATTCCTACAGTTTTTATAAGTGAAGAATTTTACTCCTACTCAAGAAAATGGAGAGTAATTTTAATAGTAGATGGAGGAGAGGACTAAAAGTATAAATAAATATATTCTTTATTTAGTCAAATTTTAAAAACTATTTCATTATATAAAAGCATTTCTATATTTTTGAGAGAAAGTGGATAAAGATCTTAATAGGAGTTAGATGTTAATCTCTATAGCGAACGAATACTATTCTCAAGCACTTTAATCAGAGTAGAATTTCAAGATAGAAAGTCATGCTCTTTTGATATGTTTTACTCATTTGCCAACAATCAAAATATGACTATTGGTAAAAATAAATTCTGCTAAGCTAAAAGAATAGCAGATGCATAAAATCATATTATTAAAATGAATGTTTGGATTGAAGAATTAAAGTGTCATAGTGGGCTTATGCATTACATTTCCTAAAAGCTCGTCTAATTGATAGGAAACGGATTCAATGAGGATCAAAAGAAGATAGCTGAAAGTGAAATAGAGCAATCTAATAAAAAAAGAATGATCAACAATGAACCTGTATCGAACAGAAGACAATCTGATAGAATTATGGAAGCATTGCTAGATAAAGAATGGGATAAAATTACAGCTCAAATGGATGAAGAAGGAAAAATTTTATCTCCAATTAAATCAAGTAATTGAAAGAATAATTTTAATATAAAAAGAAATTATTTTAATTCAGAAATTGTTAAAAAAATTATCGAAGCAATTAATTTTAACTTAATTTTTTAAACAGGAATGAGTGTAAATAGAATAGCAAAGGATAACTTCTAATAAAAAACTAAAGAACTTAACATATTTTCTCTGCCTGTATTTGAGGCTTATTACATATTAACTTCTGATAATCTCAATATAAATCACGAAAAATATGCAATACATCTTATTTATCGTGTTTGCTTAAACAAAGTAACACTTTGTCATTTTATTTACTTTTTATTTAGAATTTATTTAAATTAAATTTTTTTTATTTGTCAGAGTGATATTGAAATAGATTTACTTTTGCATGGAGTAAGATTTAGCTATTTAGATTTAGATTAGATGCTCAATCTAGCTAGAGATCATAATGCTATTAAGCGAAACAGGTATTTCTAAAGCATGATTAGAAAAGAACTAAACTAAAGATTTGAAATGTATCAAGAGAAAATAGTACCTCTTTAAAAAGGAAGAAATCATTACGACTATGCTCAATTTTATAAAAACCAAAATAGAAAAGATTTCAAATAAAATTTCCTAGACTGGTTATTTAATTAAGAACATCATCCAGGTGAATTTATTTGATAATAAGGTTACTTTTTTTAAATGAATATTTTTATTAAAAAAAATTAGGATTTAAGAGTGAGATTCAAAAAATTTAGAATGCTATTAAAGCTCAAATGGAAGAGCTAAGGCAAAAAGAATTCGAAATAAATTAGTAATTCATGAAACTAAAACAAGAATAGGCAAATATGAAAGTGAAATAATTATATTCCAATAGCATTAGTTAAAAAATACCATATACCTCTTCAGCGAGCACCAATCCTTCTATTAATAGTTAAAACGGAAGTATCTAAAGTCAAGCAAGCAGTTTTGATGATAATTTAAATAGAAGAAATGTAATTTAACCTCCTCCTTATGCTCCAACAGAGCTCAGAGTGATTTATGGTTAAAATGGGTAGCCTTTGTTAAATTTATCTCATCAAGAAAGACAAAGAATGAAAAGCGTAATGGACTTCAATAATAGCAACATGCCCTATATTAGCAGCTCTAAATCTATAGAAAAAGATAACTGCACCATTTTTTGATTAAATTGTTAACAAATATTGTAAATATATAAATAAAGATCCATTAATTATTTTAATTCTTATATATATAAAAATAGTAATAATATATCCCTCAATATCATTTTTGTTTATTTTTATTGTTATTTATTTTTCTATACAGAAAAAAGGACATTCACTATAACTAATACTTTTGAAGAAAAGTAATTTTGGTACTTTTAATTTGTCTACTTAATTTTATTGAAATAAAAATCTTTTATTTTTTATTAGAAGGAGAAAAAGAAAATTTAATTACAAATATTTTTTATTAAATAAAATTAGTCTGAATTAATCAAATCAAACAGAATTAATTTGAAATAAAATACTTTTATATTTTTTAATATTTGTATAAAAATAAAGCCGAAGTATAAATTTTAATATTTTATACAAAAAGAAAGAAAGCTACTAAATATAAAAAATCAATGAAGTTAAAAAAATTGAACATTAAAACATCTTGATCAAAAATGTATTGAAATTAATATGATTTAAATCACATCTACCATTTTTTTCTTATATCTTCTCTCTTTTTCTCTGTATTTTAACAAATTTTAAAATCAAAGCATAAATAAATAATTTAATAATTAATTAAAATTTTAAAATTTGAAAAATTTAAAAAGTAAATTGAAATGCACTCGAAAACAATATCATTCAATACTGAAAAGTATAAAAATTACATTGAGCTTCATAAAAATAGCTCAGATCTTAAAATGACGGAAAAACTCCCAAAGACTAGAGAAGAAAATAGAAAAATAGTTGATGAAGAAGTTGACTTTACTAAACAACCTTTAGATGAATAGACCAAAAAAACTTTAAATACTAAAATATTAGATTACGCTAACAAGTACTCAAATCTCAAAGAGGGTTTATGTTTCAGTGAAAATTGGTATGATGAGTACACTCATACAGGCTAATACGATAACAATTCCAGACTATTAAAAGCTCATGCTCACTACATTACTCACTGGATTAATGAGAAATTCTTTAAGTCTGATAAGCAATTTTCATTTACAGAAATTTTGCTATTGCAGCAAAGGTTGCTATTTGCACTTTAATTAAGAAATATAGGTGATATTATTTATCTAACTTTAAAGAAAAAAATCCCTAAAAGTTCAGTTTTAAAACATGAATTTTATAATAATTAATTATCTGATACTTCTGCTATCCTTGATGAAGTCATAAAAACTTGTAAAGAAAGTGGTATAGTTGACAACCTTAAGGATAATAATTTAGTACTATATCAAAAATTGGAAAAGAATATTCTTAGAATGAGAGAATAAGATGGTCAAATTCAACAATAGTTAGATTCAGCTCAAGAAAATTAAGATAATTCTGGTAACAGTGAGTCCCAAAACTAATGAATGATTGGTTCTATAGAAAAGAAAGAAAATTAAATTGAATAGAGCAAATAATTGAATAAATTTTTTAATATTTAAATTCAATAAAATTTTTTGAACTAATAAATCAACTTACTTATTTTTTGCATGTTCTTTTTTACTTATCATTTTTTTTTATTTTTTCATATTTGACAACAAATTTATAAAATTTTTTAATATTAAAATATATTTTTTAAAAACAAAAAAATTAGCTGCTTAAAAATTTATACTTTGAATAGTTTTTACAAAATATTGTAATTGTTAAGGATTAAATTTCTTCCTCTGTCTATCTCTTTCAAAATTTCTTCGCTTTAACTTGAAATAGAGGAATAAAAAATTTAATAGCTAACTAATATATATTAATTAATATAATTTAATTAATTTTATCAATATTTCAATTTTTTCGTATCTAAATCTATCTATTCACACACTATTATAATTTTTGATTTAATAAAAAAGTATTTTATTAATTCATTTTAAAATTTCTAATTTACATTTTTTTGTAAAATTTTTTTTTTTTAAAGAATCTAAATAATTTTAGTTTCGAAAAGCGCAATTAATTTTCTCTGCAAATTTTATTTAAAAATAATAATTTACTCTAGCCATACTTTTTGGTTTTTAAGAAATTTATTTCAATTAGATTTTTAAAGAGAAATTTTATTTACTTACTTTTAATTAAAAATAAAATTAATACTCACTTATTTAAATTTTTAGATATTAATTTAAATTGATTTATGTGTGATTAATATATTTAATAATGTATTATCTTATATATTGTATAAAATAAGGTATTAACCTTGCTTTTGATATTTATTTATGCTTTTTAAAATGAATGTCATATTTAAGGTGCAGCACATTAAAATGCTTCATTGAATGTTTTAATTAAGTATTCAGCTACATCATAAGCTTCATTTGGTTTAAATCTCATGTGTAAAAGAATTCTTTTAAGACCTTTTAGTTAGAATAAAACAGCTTCTTAAGATGTTTGGAATGTATTGATCATAAAGTAGATATCAGAATTGTTGAATAAATCAGGTGTTATAGCATGGTAAATGAAATATTTTAAGAATGACAGGTTCTAAATGTGATTTATCTTGCTCAATTACTATTTATTGAGTTATTTTTATTGAATCATTCCATCTATCCAATTTTTCATATTCAATAATAACTCTTCTATTCTTTCTAGAATTTAATCAGCGCCTTATAGTATGTTAAATCCAATTTTCATCCAGCAAAATTTCATTTCGGTATTTCTTGTAAAAACTTAACCAAGCTTCAGTCTTTTGAAAGGCTCTAAAAAGAGAGGTTCAAGCATTAAAAAGAAAGATTCATCTATTGGTTTTATTGTGGTTTCTTATAAAAAGTGTATAATATTTGTTGTTTTGTTTTAGTAAATAAAGCACTCTACAACTTAAATAATTAAGAAATGAATTTTTTCTGATCTGTTTTCTTCTTTAAAGTATTCCAAAATAGGTTTCTTCGTTAAAAAATACTTCAAAATATCTTTAGAAATCTAATCAGTATCAATAGTGGTATAAGTAGTAAAATATTTGTATCTAATTTTTTCAAAAGCATACAAGAAAGATTTTTTTATTTCGTCCTCAAAGAATTAATTTTTTTCTACATACAAAAACTAGTACAATCCATGCTTCACTTAATAGATGTTGCCTTCCAAAATTCTTTTTGTTCTTTTCATGTAGTTGATAAAATTTGAGATCCCCTCTTCATTGTTAGTGAGAAAAGAAATTCCTATTTCTTAAATTTGCTTATCAGTAAATTAATCTTTTGAATCTAGTCGTGCTGAGATTTGGGAGAAGAAATCTGCAATCAATTGTTAGCACTTTTTAGCCCCACCTAGTTCTTCAAGTAAATTTTGAGGCTTTAGTTACTGCTCTTCGTATTAACGAATAATAAGATAAGAAAATCTATCAATTTAAGCTTCATTAAATTAATATCTCTCCTCAAGTATTTTAGTTTTATAAACTTTGTTTAAAAGGGAAAAAAATTTCTCAGGAATTTTGTAAGAGTATTTTCTCTTTTTAACATCGTAATTATTTGTCAAAGAAATAGTTAGGGCATTTTAGAATAAAAAAACAACACCTTCAATAAATACTTTTGGATCTACATCACTCAAAAAAAATATGTAGCTTTTATAAATTGCTGTCTGAGATCTACTAATTTCGTATCTCAATAATTTACGGAAATCTTCTGATATTTCTAATACCTTCTTAGCTCTATTTTATGTACTAGTATCATCATTGTTGCACAGCTCTTTAGTCTCAAGAGACTTTTCAAAAATTTCTTTTATGTTTCTATTATTATATTTTTTAGCTCTATCACCACTCTCTGCACTATCTTTACCCTTAAATCCAAGCTCTTCTTCTTCATCATTCAGTTTTTCTTACAAGCTCTGTATTTTTTAAGAAAAACGCATTGTTTATTTACGACGAATTTTTCTTAAAAATTCTA
Source organism: Tetrahymena malaccensis 436 (assembly GCA_000231845.2). Lineage (NCBI taxonomy): Eukaryota > Ciliophora > Oligohymenophorea > Hymenostomatida > Tetrahymenidae > Tetrahymena > Tetrahymena malaccensis. The sequence continues at coordinate 55,003 of JH719947.1, read as the reverse complement.
TTTAGAAGTTCTTTTATTCCTCAGTTTATTCAAATTCATTTAATTTGTTTGACTTCTCTAGCCTATCATTATCAAAGACAATAGATTGTTGTTAGTTATATTATTTTTAATTATCATTCTAAACAAATTAAAATTTATCTGCTTAGATATCTTTTATATCTTTGATAGTCCTCTTTGAAGAAATTCTACTAGAATCCTCAAAACTTGATTGGTCTTTTTGCTATTGAATTAGCTGATTGAGTTACTTCATTCTCTGACTGAACTGTTAATTATATTTCTAATCACCTAAATATAAATCAAATAGTGATTAATTTTAATATCAAACATAATCGAATTCAATAAAAATTCAAAATTTTCTTAAAAAAAGGTTTTATATAAGAAAGTGAATTCGTTTTTTTAAAGAATATTTATCTTTTAAAAAGTAAATATTTATGGTTTTGAGGCTAAATATTTTTAGTTTAGAAATTCTATAAATTTTTATGAATTGAGATTAGCAGAATAAATTAATTGGCTATCTTTAAATTTACCTTAAACTTTTATTTATTTCATGGAAAAATATTTTTTTGAAATTGGTTTTTTATGTTTTGAAGATGAAAAAATAAATATTTTGCTTATATATACTATCATTGTTTATGAATTAAAAAGTAAAATAAAACTAGTTTAAGCAAAGTTTTCTCAAATTTTATTCTTTTAATGGATTAATTAATTAACTTCTAAATTAGTTTTTTTGTTCATTTTATAGATTTTTTATAAATTCACTCAATTTTTATAAAATTAATAGAATAAAAATAGTTTATGTAAATCTTTTCTCAAAAGAAAGCCTATGAAATAAATAATTAGAACAGTTTAGTTTTTTTGTGTTCTAAAGATTTATTTTCTTTGCTGCTTTTAATTTTTTTTCTGAATGATTAAATTTACTAAAAATATTTGAATATTTGACAGAATTCATTTCAAAAATTGTAGCTTTTTACTAATTAAATTTTGAAATATGTTCTTATTCATGAATATATAAAAAAATCAATATTTTTAGCATTTACTTTGAGGTGAACTAAGAGCGTCTTGAGATTAAGCTTGTCTTGATTATGGGCGCTTCAGAACCTTCATTGAATTCACTACACTTTGAGGAAGCATAGCATTACTTGTTTGTAGTGGGATTATCTTTTTATGATTACCATTAACTAGAGGAGATTTGGCATCTTCATCTAAGTGCACAAGAGAAGAGTGACGTAAAGAAATATAAGTATCTATTTTTTATTCATTTGCAGCACCTTCCTAGTTCCTGATAGGACTAAATTCGTTCAAGCTTTTTCTTACATTTTACTTTAAAGCCTCTCTTAAATCTATTTTTATTTAGTTATTAGTAGTAGATAAGTGGTTTGATTAATGGTGGTTATGCAGGTTGAAATTAGTGTGCGTTTTTTGGATGAGGAAATCATTGGGATTAAAAACTATTTAGCTCAATTTACTTTAATTATTTTAAATAGGAAGATTTATCTAGCTCTTGGAATTTACTTTAGAAGGCAATTTATTAAATAGGTGACTACCATTTAAAGTTGCATTAAATATATTGCTTTTTGAAGCGCTTATGTTCGGGTTGCTGATATTATTCTAATTTATATTATTACTACTCACAGATGGTAAAACGCCTTGTTTTAGGATTATGTTTTTATTTAAAGTAGGTAAAGCAGGTTTTTCAGGTGAAAATATCTCAGAATTTCGAAGAATGTTATCACTACCTCTACTTTAGCTCATATTCTTATTTCGAATAGGACTATTATCTTTTTATTCGAGCAAATTACTTGATTAACTTTATGGTACTTTGTATCCTAATTAAAATATATTCCCTATAGTAGAATGCTTTTTTATAGCACTAAGGTTAATGCTTTATTAAGATCCTAGTGGAGTTACATTTAAAGACATTAGCTTTTTAGCTGGAACATTCTAATGTATAATTTATGATTGTAATTTTTGAATAGGGTTGCTGTAATTATTAATTATAACATGATTCTAATCATTTTCTAGCTAAAAAGTATCTCTTTTAATTGACTTATTCAGTTCAATATTAGGACTGTGCTATTCCTATCCTTGATCACTTATTTAACGATTAACTTGCTTATTATCATCTGCTGCCTTTTAGGGTAGTAGATTAAAATTCTATGGATTAAACTCGCTTCTAAGAACGAGAGTTTGTGCTTTTTATCTGCTTCTTTAGACTTGCATTTAATTAAGTTAAATTATTTTTATAAATTAATTGTTATTGGTTTATATTTATTTACCTATCACATATAAATAATATATCTTTTCTATTTGGTAATTCTGTGCAATTTTAATAATTGATTTTGCAAAAAAATTTATCTAGGATTTTTGTCAGCCATTCCATTTACGTAGTTAACACATTAAAGTTTTTTATTTTATAAAGCAATGGCGTAATTTAATCGGAGAGTCTAAGATACAAAAAATAAATAAATAACTAGAAGTTTACATAAAAGCAATTTTAATATTCAATATTTTTTTGGAAATTAACAATTTCGATTGATAGTTTTTTCAAAACAAATTTAAAATGTGTTTTTAATTAAGTAAGTAAACAAAGTAATAAATTTAAAATTATATATTAGCCAATAAGAATTCGCAAAAACAATTCAATTATTATCAAAATATTATAATTTAATCTCTGTTAAAATTAGGATTTAACCAGTTAAGTTCATTCATTAGATATCAAATTAAATTTATTAATTTTTGTGTTCTTTTTCTATTTTTATTATTTTTTTTAATAAATTAAATTTTTTAAAATGAATATTTTTTGTAATTAAAATGTTCATAATTTATCACTTACTTTAATAATCTTGAACAAAATGTTTTGGAGTTTTAGACAAACTTGGATTTAAATATTCTAAAAATCAAAAAAAATAATTAATTGAGTAAAAATAATAACTATAATTTATAGATAAACCAAAGAAGAGTGTTTTTAAGATTTAATTATATATAAAAAATAAAAAGAGGGTTGAATACATTAAGATAATTTATCAATATTTTATTGGGTAATATTTAATTGTTAATTACAGATATTGCTAAAAAGCAGATTATTTTAATATTTAAAAAGGTATTTAGTTTATTGAATACAATTTACTTTATTCATGAGTGGAATTAATCAGAATCATTTATTTTATATATTGTTTTTTTTTTGGTTGGTTAAAGAAAATGTTAAAGGTAGAGATTAAGGAATTTAGATCAGAGAAAATTATTTTTTGCTACATCTTGGGTTATGTAAAATTGAGGTTAATATTCCGATGTCTTAGTAAATTTTGAATGTCACTGAATATTAATCGTTTTAGGATTCTACTCTTATTGTATTAGAGGGTCCTATTATTTAAATCAGCTTTGAAGATATTTTTTATCCTAATTTTGCACCATCTCCTTTTGCAGTTTCTTTGAATATTTAGTCTTTTATAAATCTTACGTTTTAAACAAATTTATTAACATTTTGAGAACTAGAGCTTGAAGATATAAATGAAGGTGCTTTTATGTTTTCTCCTATTTGGTTTTAATTAATTGGTTTTTATGAATGTTCAGAAGCTTCAATTTCTGTAAAATTTTAGGTGCCTTAACTGGTTTAAGAATATCTTTAAATTGGTAGCTTTAGTTGGTTGAAAGGAGTGTTTAATTCCATTTATGAACATTATTTAGGATTCATACTCAATTTAGATTCAAAAGCACTCTCATGAGTTTAGCTAGTAACGTTGATATTAGATAGTTCAGAAGATATTGGAGAAAATATCACTGGAGGAAATGCTGGAGGAAAATTTGGATGTTCAACAGAGTCATTTAATCTTGGAGATAATTCTTCTTTCTAAGTCTATTCATTTCTGATTTTAAATTAAATAATTTTATCATCATTCTGGTCTTTATTTATTTCAATTGCCACAGACCCTTTTCCTTTAGACTAATTAAAAAAAGTATTTATTTAAATATTATAAATAAATTCTTCAGATTTTATTCAGAAAAATCTGGTTTGCTTTTGTTAATTGCAATTGCTTTAAATTCTTCATCAAAAATAATTAGAAAAAAAATAAAGGCTGATAATAATAGCAACAGATTGTAACTTATAACTCTAATTTTTTATGAATATTGAATATTGTTGGAATTAAATCGTTTTTGATGTAAAAAAGTGTATTTAAATTATTTATTAAGCAGATGCACAAAAATCTCAAAATAAAATAGACAATTCGATTTAAAAAAGATGAAGGAAGAATATATTATCTATCTATCAATAAATATCTAAGTAATTTAAAGCATTAAACAAATTGATTAGTTACGTAAAGAAGAGAGTTGAAAATGAGACTTGTTAAAACTTAGCAGAGCTTATATTTATCTTAATTTATGATATTAATCTAATCTTCGTTTTTTAAAAGAAATTGTATTTGTTTTTCTCTTGCATAAGGTGAGAGAGTCTCAAAAATACTTAAAACAAGATTTTGAAGGTCGAAAGTACTTTTGTTTATCACATTTTTCTGAAATTGTGTTTGAGGAAAAGATTAAATGCTTTTAATGAATTCAAGTTGATTTGATAATTAATTAATCAAAATACAATTAATGAATTTTTAAATCTTATTTTAATCAGGAGTCACTGGTGGATATTTAATAAAATTGATGGCTTTGTTAATTGATTGTCTTGCAAAATTTTATATGAATTGTGTTTCTCTTTCCTATGCTTTAAATTTATCTTTGTAAGATTAATCCTTAATTGTTATAGCGATATATAAATCATTCAAGTAAAAATAATTTATCCTTATACTTAGAATTTAATATTCCTTGTCATCACTTACTCCTTCTTCTTTAAAGATTACTTTTATATTTTCAATCAATGTATCATTGTCCTTTAAGAGCAAGCTTGATTGAGCCATTTGGCTAACTTAATTTTGATATCCAATATTTTACTTTACATTTTTTTCATATTAGCTTGGTTCTTTGTCTTATGAATTTCCAAATGTTTCTTTTACTTCATTTTATTGTTAAGGTAGAGGAGTTGCAGCATTTACTTCTATTGAATTTTGATACAGCTAACGAAATACTCTTAAGCTTTCTTCTTACTGCTTTTTTTTAGCATAATGATTTTACCCTGGATTGAATATTGGTCTCAGTATAATAGCGTTTTTTTTAAGTTTTGCGTAAAGGGTGTTGTCCCAGCTCTCTTTGTAGGCGAGCTTGTGTTTTTATAGATGCTTTTGATTAGATTCTGTTTGGTGATTTAATTATAAAGGCGAACCAATCTAATCCTACAAAATGTACATTCTTTCTGAAAGGTTTTTAAAATGCTAATCAACTCCTACCTTAAATTCTTTCACTGCTCTGTTGTTAGCCTTATGTAATTCTATTCTTTCCTCTTTTTCATTATCTCTAAGAATCATTAAGCTTGTTGGTAGGACTTTGTGCATTATGTTAGACCAATTCTTTTCTTATACTTGTAATAAAAAAGTAATTCTTTTCTACTTCTCTATATAATAGATTTTGTATATCAATAACAGAGAGTAGGGAAACAGCGAAATAATGTTTGACAAGTAAGTTTCAGATGATGAACTAAACATAAATGAGAAGTAAATGTATAGGACCATGACTGCCATAGAGGGAAAGTGAGTACCAGTAATGTACTAATATGCGCCTTAAGCGAACATAAAACCTCTCACAAATGGAGACATAGTATCAGCGTGCACAACTCTTTTACAATCAGGATCGTGTAAAGTCCAATTCATAAGCGATATCACTATAAAAATATTGATTGTATGAATTAAAGTGAACTGATTCAATTTCAGTTTCAAAAAGAAATATGTTATCAAAGTTGATAACGGCCATGCTATAAAGTAGACATAACCCCTCCACTCATTTTCATTTCTTATAAGGAGCTTTAGAATAGCATAACCACAAACCAACCAAATAATCCACATCATTTTTTTGATAAAAGCAAAATGATTTTTAAATTCTATCTTCTGATATTACTTTTCAAGATTTCTGTTAAAGAATTTAAGAGTATACTTGTTCATATGCGATACAAAAAATTACTCTTACTCTTATTCATACTTTTTGTTTTCATCGTTGAAAAATGAGTGAATAGCTGAAATCATAGATTTACCAATTTTCCCCTGCTTTTTGAGAGATTTTTTGGTATTATCTTCGACTTACATTGTCAAACTGCAAAATTTTTGAAGTTATATTATTTTGCTTTAAGCTTCAAAGTCTATTTATAAACTATTTTATTATTTTGATTTTTAGTTATAAAATAAGTTTATTTATTTTTCTTAATTTTATCAATATTTTATCTTGAATAATTTTAATTTGTAATTGATATAGATAGATATTTTTTATCAAATTATGTATAAAAATTCATACACAGATTCATGCGAAGTAATTAAGATCATTATTTACTATTTCTTTTAAATTTTATCCCAAATATTGTTGAGTGTATGTATGTGTATCTTCCCTATTCTATCCAACAATGATTACTTTTATAAAATCTGATAATTTTTCTAATACTTTATTAACTTTTGAAATACTATTTCGTAATCCTTATTGTAATAAATTTTTGTTCACTTTAGAATAATCAAATCAGTTTAACACATAAATTTTACACTACTTTCTGATTAAAAGTGACTCATTTTGGTCTTCATTTGATCACACTAAAAGTAAATTAAAAATAATTATGGCTTATTATTATTCTATTTTTCTAATTCATTAGCAAATTAAATATTTTAATAACAAACCTACAAAACAACAATAACCTAAATTCTCTTATAATTTTGAAATTAACATACATCAATTTTTATTTAATAATCTTCTTTCTTACAAGCTCAAAAATAACCATGAATATATTTATTTAAAAATTAAATATTTATATTATTTGTTGAATAAGTAAATAAAATTTTTTGAATTATTTATTTTAAAACATGGTTTCATTAAATTTTATTTTAAATCCATATTAAAAAATTTTTATTTGAATATATTTGATTTTCTTTTATGAATTTAGCTTTTATTTTAAATGTGCTTAAATCTTAATATTTAAAAAAATAAGAAAAAAGGCATAAACATTTATAATTATTAGTAATTAAAATATTCATAACTTCCCAATAACTTACTTTCTATGTTCTCCAAAGAAAATGATTAATCATATAAATTCTATAATATTAAATAATATAATTATTACCATTTTTTGAAATTTAAAAAAACCAATAACAAATTTAAAAAAAATAAAGGAATTTCATAAAAAAATAAATTAAAATAAATATAATTAATATAAAATTATTCAAGCATATTTTAGTGATTAAATGATGAATATTCAATAAATAATTTGTCTGATATTAATGATAGGATATTTGTTAAAAATTTTTTGAATTAGAATTAGTAAAATAAGAATGATTGCAATTTATTTAAGTTTGTAAATTTAAAGTTAAATAATTATTTCAAACTTTGAACAAATTAAAATAATTAATGAGAATAAAATAAATACCTAAATTAAGCAAATAAATTTATTCAAAGTGATAAAAAGATTAAATTAAAATTATTTGAAATGATTTACAATTTTATAAATAAAATAGAATGGATAGTTTGTAAAATAAAATACCTAGCTAAGAAAAGAAAATAATAAGTTTTTATTTGTTAAATAGATATTGAGAATTAGGTTGAAGGAATTTGTATGTTAATGAATAGGTGGAGGAATGTTATAGTTTTTAAATTATTACTATTATTTTTTTAATACTTTAATTTTTCTTTGTTATTTTTATAATTTTAAAATTAAAGAACATATTTTATTTTTTTTTAAAACTGAATAATAATCTCAAGTGTATTTAATTTATCCTTGTTGAAAAGATTTAAATCTTTAAGAATGAGTTTTTCTCATTCACTAAGCTCATTAGTTAAATAAAGAATTTATTGCACTTGAATTATTTTTCATGTAAGTTTCAAGCAACTGAGTTTTTTCAAGGACATTCTTTATTTTAAATTGGTACCTCAACATTTCATCAATAATTGATTATTAATCTGTAATATTATTTGTTGTTTATTATTAAGTTTATTGTTATTGATTGGGATTTGATTGTTATTGTTGGATCGTACTAATTGAGCTTACCTGGCGTTAGGGAGATTAATATCTCTATATAGTTTATTAGTTTTCTTATATTCCATATTATTAAGCCAAATTCGAAGGCTATGTCAAGTTATTAGTGGTCATGCTTAAATTACTTGAAGAATTAGAGTTTATACTTTAGTCACTCTTTTACTATTATCCAATTTAATATTGATTTAAAGGAACTGCCTGATTTGCTGCCATGAGCAGTTTGTTTTTGTAATTTAAAGCATTTTTAATTTATTTTTAAGGTGGTTATAACTATTATTATAACTAAGTAAAATTATGAGGATTGTGAATAAGTCTACCGTTAGGACTGTAAGTCCTATTTTCTACTTATAAGATATTATGTTATGTTGACTGAGGATTAGGAGAAAGTGCTCTGTACTAGTGAAAGTTGTTAGAAGCTATTCTATTTAAATTGTTTGCTTAGTTATAATCTAAAGAATGAGAATGTTACTATCCTTAATTATTTCCTAGGGCATTTATTTGTATTTATGGGTTTGTTGTTAAATATTTATCTTTTTCATAAGAATTATAGCTAATTGGAATTATGGGAGATTAGATTTATTGGATTGGCTATTAGGATTGTTATTAAATTGAGGAACTGCTTTGCTGAATATTTACTTACTATGTTTATGGGTTAATTATGTTAATATTTTAAGCTATATTTTTAGAAGCATCATGTTATGTGCCTCTTTAAGAATCGATTTGCTAGCTTTTGTATTCCTTATAGAATTATTATGCCTAGTTTTTTAGGTTTTCTATCTGCAACGATGTGTTACTTTGTGTGTTATTCAATGTAGGAGATTAATTAACATTCAATATATTCCCATTTGGTTTATTATTTTATTAGCTATTTGAAACATTATTGATGATATCTTAGCTATTCTTTGTGCTACAATTCTCACTGTTACTCCCACTATTTTCTTCGTTATCTAATTTGGATAGCACTTGCTATTACTAAGAAATTTGTTGTTGATTGTTTACTAATTCAAGAGGAAATATAGGAGGGCTATTGTAATTGTTTTCATCCACTTTTATTAATCCTCTCTATTGATTAATCGTATTGCTTTCAGATATTGGATTGCTACTAGAGTTGATCTAAGTCTAATAATTATTTAGAAACCCTTATTATTGTTGTTGTTGTTAAAATTAGGATGGCCTTATAAAATTATTCTTTTATTACTAATTAAGATCTTAGTTGCTTATCTAAATTGCACTTGAGAAATTATGCTAGTTTATTTAATTATTTTGATGGTAATAAGGACTTCGGGCATTTTTCATAGTATTTTATTCAAATTACTGGAGCACTTAACTAAATTATCTATCAGAGCTAGGTTGTATTTAAGGTGAAAAATATCCATGAGTTTATTGTATTCTATTCGAAGGAACTGCTGATTCATCATTGCTATTATTATTAAGGTTTATTCTGTTTTAAGCAGCATTGGTGCTTCTTTTGAAACAATTTTTTTTGAACGCATCTTTAGGTACATCATTAGGGTTAATTGTAAGGAATCTTGTGTTTGGAGATTTACTTGATTCACTCATCTCTTTTTGATGCTAAGAAGGTCTTACAGTTGGTGAATGAGAAGGAGAATTGTCAAGACTATTATTTTCAAGTAAACTTTTCTCTAAAAGATGAAAATATGTGGTGATTTTTTCAGTATTGAGAGGATTTGCATTAATTTAGCATTTAAAATAGTTCCACTCTCTCTTGATATTTTAATTCATTTATTTCCGCTACTAAGAAACAGCCGATTAATTTTCATAATCTTCAGAATGAATATCTATGAAATTTTAAAACAAGTTGAGCAGCATTTAATGCTAGTCATCTATTTCACCAGAATTACTTATAACCTACATTTATTTACTTACTTATTTATATATAATTGTCGCTATTTGTACAACCTTCCTTAATCTATTTTATATATCCTTTCTATTCAATAAATTTAATGAAATTAATCTCTTCAAAATTATCTATTTTTTAATATTATTTGTTTTTCTGCTAAAAAGTGTTTATCTGTAATTTTCTTTTTCTTTTGTCGAATTGCCTTATTGAGGTATGTTATTTTTTATTTATTTGATAATAGCCTTAAATTAATTACTTTATAAATTTATTGGAAGAATGGTAAAAAATCTTTAAGCACTGAATGACTGCTTTTTAAGAATAAGCAAAGTTGCCTTTGAACAATACATCAGTAAGCTAATCAAAATATAAATACATCTATAAGCCATTCATTATATAAAAATTATAAATAAGTAATCAGTAAGTAAATATTTTTGCAATTTCATTCTCCAAATTTCATCAATAAAATTTCTTTAAAAATATCTGAAAATTTGAGAAGATATTTTATTTTTTAAGATTATTAATATTCACCGAACATGTTTAAAAATAGAATATCTTATTTGATAAAACACTATTTTTCCTTATTATTTAAACTAGTTTTCTAATAAAACGAAAAATAGTGTTTTTTAAATACAACTTAATAAAAATATTATTTAAATAAATTTCAAAAAATTAAGTTAGCATATTAATTTTTTTTAAAATAATTTAATTTATAATTATGAAGTAAACAAAATATTTTAAGTCAAAAGCAACTTTTTAATAATATCTTTAATTAGAATTGTACAAAATTTAGTAATTAATTAATTTTTTTATTTTAAAGCATTTCAAGTTTATTTTTATGTTTTTATTTTAAAATATTTAAGTAAATTTTTTTATATTGAAAAGATAACAAAAAATTCCAAAAATTTAAAATAAAATAGGTTAAAAATTTTAATAAATTAAAAAGGTAAATAAGTAATTTGAATAATATAAAAAGTAAATTTCCTAAAAAAAGACTGTTTTAATGTTTTAATAATATTTTATTATAATATTTAAGAAAGTAAAAAAATAATAAAAGAAGCAAATTTTTATATGTTTCAATACTTTGTGATCAAATGAGTCACAAAAATGCAAGGTATTATTTTTTATTTGTTTTTATTAATACACACTAACATAATAAAAAATATAGATAGAATACACGTTAAGATTTATTTATTCTAAGTGAGAATTCACTCTCTTTAAATAGAAGTAGGAAATAGTGCTCATCAATTAAATGAATAAGCACTACTATAAAGTGGATTTATTTAAATATTTTTATTTAATAGTAGTTTTAAGAAGTAGATTATGTTTATTTTATTTTATTGTATTTATTTATTTATTTTTATTCCCTTTTCCAGTAGCAAGTCATGGTAAAAGAAATGACAGATGAGTTAGTTCACAGAAACCTTCTTACTATTGGAAATGAGAATTATTGAACTCGATTGTTAAAGACAGCTGAAAATTATTAATGTGCATGCTTACTCTAGGATAGATAGATAGCTAGCTTTAATTAAATTATTAATTATGGGGCGGCTATAAATGCAATCAAATCAAGTTGATTATTATTCTATTTATTGATTCTTGGTTGGATTGCATTTATTTTTGCACATTAAACATTTTCTTTCTTTCATAGATGAAGCTATCTTTAACTTATTGTTTTTTATGAATAAAATTCAAAGGAGTTTGGATATTTAAATTAGGTATTTATTTATTATTAATTATTAAATTAATATTTTATTAAAGAATTGTTTTAAAAGTAGAAAGATAGATGAGAGAAATAATACATTAAGCATTTATAAATTATTATTATTGTGTTTGTTTTTTTGGTTGCTTTCTTTTTTGTTTTCTTGTTGTTTTTTTAATTAGGTTTGGTTGTTTGTTTTTTGTTTTTATGGGTGGTGGGTTGGTTGGTTGGTTGGTTTGTGGTTTGCAAGAGAACAAAAGTTAACTTGCGAATATAAAAAATAAAAGTAAGTGGTTTATAAAGAGTAGAGGGTGTTTGTTGCATTTTGGTTTGAATAATAACTTGAAATTATTACCTGGTTATCATAATAGTACGATCTCAAAATCGCTTCAAAGAAAAATGGTAAGGTAAATTTATAGTTTTTTTAGATTTGTGTATGTTTTTTGTTTGGTTGTTTGGTTGTTTGTTTGTTTTTTGTTATTGTTTGTTGGTTGGTTGGTTTTTCAGTGAGTTAATTATAAAAAATAGTGGTTTTTAATTTAGGGGAGCCATGGGTGCTATAGGATTTGGCTAATATTGGGTCTCTTAGAAGGATCTCTTTCAAGCATTTTGGTCAAGAGATCTTTCATCAGGTCAATATTAGTCATCTACCCGTAGACGCTCAGCGGTTACCACAATTAGCTCCAGAACTTTTCAGGGTTAGTATGGAGAAGGTTAAATGAGGTATCGCTGAGATGGCAGCCGTTGGATTGAAAGGGGTTCATTTGGAAAAGGATCTAGAAGAGACTGATGCCAAAAGCAAATACATCGTATTGCTTTTCGAAGTTCTAAAGATCAATTTAGCCACCTTCTATCAAAGCGAAGATTTCAGGTGAAAAGTAGGATTAAACTTTCTACTAGAAGAATCTCTTGGCTTCCTTTTAAGAGGTGAATCCACACTCCTTGGAGTAGGCGAAGTCACCAAGATAGTATTAGACACCATCGTCATCACGAGTGACTTTGTTGGTGTAGTCGTAAACTTAGCTACTTTCAATGAGAGGATGCTGGCCAAAATGAGCGAAGAAGTTATCAGGCTTGATGTCGTTGTGAGCAATGTTGAGTTCTTCGTGGAGGTACTTCAATGCGGAACCTATCTCGAATGCTAACTTCATAGCACCGAAAAGAATTCCACGAACTCTAAGCAATAATTCATCTTGTTCGTTGCTTCTATTTTCGAGGGAGAAATAGTCAATTTTTTAAAAAACACCCGCGTTTTTTTGTATCAAGTGAGTAAAAGCGTCTTTTTCGCTCATATAAGGTGAGAACAGCATGCATCTGGCAGGAGTAGCTTTGAAGTCGATGGGTTTAGCAATATTAGCATTTTAGCAGCTTATTTTCTGGGTTACGACAAACTCATTCTTCAAAAGCAAGCAATCTTTGATTCTTTTTTCTAGGATTAGCTGTAGATCAATCTCATTTTGCTATGATTGGATAGGAGAAGGAGGGTAAACTGCAGAAACGACAGACTGATTGCTAGCAGAAGAGGAAGGAGGTTGTTGCTTCTGATCAGAAACGCAATGGATATCCTTTTGCTAGGATTACTATTGAATCTAAGGCAAGTAAACCTCCTTGAGAACATAATACCCGCATTGATAAACGAGCTTGCCTTAATCAGAGAAAAGCAGATTGCCTTTTTGTTCGAAAGTATTTGCAAGAACATTAATATCATTTTCGCTGCAAATACTTGGTTTTTGACTTTGTTAGGAATGTTAAACAGATAAAGAAGTGTTAAACGACATTTTTCGTACGATTATCTTCCCTAAAACAAATACTTAAGTCAAAAAAAAAATGAACAATGTGTTTGGTTTGATGTTTTTCTTCTTTTTTTGAAAAAAAAAGAATAATTAATTAGTTATGATTATAATTCCCTAACAAATTAAAAATTTTTTCTTTATTTATATAGTCACTCTAATAATTAATTTGCTTTTTCTTCTTCTTCTTTTTTCCTCTTATTTAATTAATAAACCTTTCTTCTCTCAAATACATTAAATTATTAAAGAGGATTCAATACTAAAAAAATAGTTTTCTTTGCATTTTTCTTGTTTATTTTATACAAACATATATAGAACAGAACATTAACAAAAACTTAGTAAGGAAGAAGGAGATCAGATAATATATAGGTTGAGAGAGACACTTTACCTTTTATTTTCTCCAAAATCGTCTATTATATTTTTTAAATGATCTATCAAATATTAACACCCAAGCTAGCAAACTAACTAACTAAATTAATAGCTAACTTGATTTGTCAATCGCTGAAATTATCAATCAATCAATCATTCATTCATTCATTTTTTTATTTAAATCAACTAACTAATCCCACCCACTTCCTTTGAAAGAAAGTAATATTAATTAATTTATAACAAATCTGAGATTCATTAATGTTAATCAATCAATCATAATCAGTTGATCAAAGAAGACATGAACGAACTACACACAACCACTCTTCCTTCAAAAAAAAAAAAGAATATATAAAAATGTATAAATAGATGAAAAAGAAATATAAAATGGCAGAATAATAAAAAAACATAAATAGAAATTCATTTCTCACTTTATTATATATAGAAAGTGCTTTCCAAGGTAGGTATTAAAAAATCAGTAGAAATCCATGAAATTTTAGCTCGCTATCAGTTCACATCTAGCTCAAGCTATATGTATTATCATAACATTTTTTTTTAAACGCCCTTTTTTATCTAAAAATTTAATTTTTAAATTTTATCGAGTAATTAATTATTTATATAATTTTATATGCAAGAAGCATATTGATTATTTCAACCGACTCAAGATTATCTATTCCCCATCTCATCAAACATTATATATTATTAATTAATTAATTAAAAATTCAATCATTCATTTACACATACAAATTAATAACTTAATTAATTTTTTTTTTTTTTGATTTCTTCAAACATTTGATTGAAAAATCAAACAAGCAATTATTTTTTGTTTTTGATAACTTGATTGTTTGATTTCCTTTTTTTTTTTTCCACTTTACTTTGTTTGTATCACTTCCCATTTTCAAAAACTGTTAACAAATTTTGGTGGATTGTTTGATTATATTAATATTATATATTGAATGTCTTGTTTATATGTCCCTTAGACTGACTGACTGATTGATTGATTGATTTGTTTCTTCAATTAATATTTGATCAAGTTAAATATTTTGATGCACAATTCCCATCTAAACCCCCAACTCTTTAGCTCTCCCTCACTCACTCTCTCTATTTATCTCTCTTTTCAATATAAAGATTACAGTTGAAAACTTTAACTTGTGAGCATCCTTTGATGAATGCTTTCTTTCTTTCTATTTACAAGCATTTATCTTGTAAATGCAAAATTCGCTAATAAAAAACTAATATTAGTAGTTATCATTAATTGAGATGCAAGTTCGTTCTACCTCTTTCTTTAAGTCTCCAACTTAGATTGAATATTTATTTTTTATAATATCCAATTTATTGTCTATTTACTAACATTCATCGTATTAGCATTTTCAGATTAGTATTTTATTAACGAAGAAAGTACTTGAAAAAAATTAGATTCTGTTTGAAGGGAAACTTATAATTATAATTAGTTCTTGTCTCTTTGTTTGTGATAGAGCAAAGGGAGAGCTATTTATTTTCTTTCCTCATCAAATAAAAAAGTTATTATGACTCTAATACTCGCTCTCTATACTATAATTGAAACATACACTTAAATATCTTATTATAATATATATATTTCCTCTATTCTTTTTTCTCTCTCATTCATCTCCTCATTAACTCAGTCATTCAATCAATCCTGCTTTGTTACTTTTTTTCTCAAAAATCACTAAACTACATTTCACCAAATAATAGAATAACTTGTTGATTGTTAAATATCGAATTAAAAGACACCTTAACACTTATTTAAGGGTATCTGTGATTGTTTTTCAACATTTTTCTTTAAGTAAACCCAGGCAGCTTATTGCTGTAGAAAATAAAAAATCCTTTTGATTTTGAAAGTGCGTCAATTTCAAGTGTTCAAAGCTACATTTCGGACTTTAAAATATTCTATTTTCTTATTGTTTGTTTACATTTAAAAAACGGTGATGTGGACTCTAAAGTGTGAATAAACTGATTATGAACAACCCTTGAACTCTATTCGGTTTGCAATTTTAGCCAGACCCGTTTTTTTAACAGACTAAGTAAGAAAATTTTTGAGGGTTATAAGGCGAAGCCTATAAAAGTATTGACGCAAATATGTTTTAAGGTAAAAATAGTTTGGAAATAGTTAGACACTAATTCCTATAAAGTTACACTTCCTCATTCTTCATTAGCGTCTTAAGTTATAGGCAAAGAAGAAGAGGAAGAAAAAAAAAGAATATAAAAAATATTATTGTTAAATTTTTGATATCAAGTTATTGTTTGATAAAATTTTGCCTTTTTAAAAGATGATAGAGGAACAATTTGGAAGACGCTATAATTTATAATAGTATTTGCTGTTATTGAAAATTTTTGATAAATATTTGACAAAATTCATAGATATTTAACAAATAAATAAATTTGTATCCATAAATCAATCTTATAAGTAGTCAAAAATATTAAAAGTAAAGAGCTTAACTCTGATAGATAATTCGAACTATCTATCAATCGATTAATATTAGCAAGCATTCCTTAATCAAAATTTACTATATTTTTGAATGTAAAGAAAGCATGATAGATAATAAAATTTTAAAACTAACACATTGAAAAACGCTACAATTTTTTAAAAAAACTATAATTTTAAAATATTTAATTAAAAAACTCATTTCTTTTCTACTTTCAAACTAGCCTTCATATAATTAATACCTGGTATATTTAAAATGACATTTGTGTCTGTTAAAACAAATAAATGTTTGACTGAATAATTAAAAAAATTAGTTGTTTGCTACTGAAGAAAATTACATGTACTTTTAATAAAAGACTTTTTAATTTACAAAAAATATCCTGATTCTTTAATAAATTTTTTGTTTGCTTTGGATTATAATTTGCTATTATTTTTTCATACAAATGCACATTACAAATATAAAATTTTCGCTCTTTCAAGGTCTTCGATCCCTCGACTTAAAAAATTGCAAAAAAAAAGTAAATACAGCAGAAGCAGCTTTTAGGCAAGAAAAAATACAAAAACTTAAAAAAATTAATTAACACATAACCAAGTAAGTTGTAAATATAACTTGCCACATTCTAAGTGAAATAAAATTTAAATTTGAAAATTTTAAAAGATGTTTGCATAGTTTATTAACAATTACATCAACAAAACCACTTTCACCAGTAAGCTTAATTTAAAATCTTTAAATAGCTTGCAATCAAAATTTAACTTAACCTAACTCTTAGCAAATATCTTAGTAAGTATTTCATAAATTTTAGTCTTCATTTTTTAGTTTAGCAATTTAAAATACCAAAAAATTTTAAATCATCGAAATAAATAAAATACAAAAAAATATGAAAGAAATAAATAAAATACATCAAAATATGAATGAAATAAAAATTGTTACCAAATGATCATGTGTTAATAATAAATAAATGCATAATTTTTGCAATTAAATAATAATTTGATTTGATTTTCTGCAATCAAAATGTGAAAGATAGTCATAAATGAAACTGTAAGCTAGGATAAACTGCATATATAGAGGTAATTCGTTAAAATAATTTAAATTTGATAATAATGCATTTTATATAAACAAAAAATTATTTGGGTATTTATTTTTAAATATAAATGAAATTGATATAAACAATGATAATCCTACTAAAACAATATCAAATAATTAAAAATGATCCTATATTCAAATACTTTATTTAAAAGACAAAATTTTTAATCAGTTTTTACTAAAATATTTCAAAATAAAATAAAAGAATATTTAATTACTATATCCAAAAAATGTTTTAAAATTAAAATAAAATGTTTATTTTTTATCAATTTTTTTAATTTTTTTTATTTATAAATTTTTATCAAAATTTAATTTATTGATCTAAAAATATTTCTATTTATTTTATATTTATTAGAAACTCAATTTCACAAAAAAAAAAATTTTTTTAAATATCAACAGTTTTAATTTTTTTTACATATTTGCTTTCTCTATTTAAATAGATTTAAAAAAATGAATTTAATTTTGAAGTATTTAATTTTCAAAAAGAACCAGTTGGAATTTATTGAATAAAAAGAAAATAAAAAGCAGAATAAGATTTTTTCTTTGGTAATTCTTTTGTTTTTTGCTGGATAACTGTTCCAAAATTAAAAGCGCTATAAATTAAATTAAATAATTTATTGCATTCATTAATTTCTCTATCTAATATTTTTTTGATTAATGATATATATTGATTGACTTAAAAAAATATATATAAATAAATAAATAAACTAATTGATTTCTGTGTTAGGAATATTTTAAGATTTTATTCAAATTAGAAAGATATATTGTTTCCAATAAAGCAAAATAAAATTACTATCAAAAAAATAAAATGTCTGAAATTAGCCGTATTAGATTTATTCCCTCTTTTATTGCAAAGTCTCACAAAAAACTAAAATTTTGAGACAGGAGATGGATGCTTAATAGCACCACAAACTTAATATCAAACACACACAACAATCTTTTTAAATTAAAATATAAATAGATTTCTCTGACTCAAGGAGATTAAATTATGAATCCAAGCTTCTTAGTGAAAGACTAGAAAAGCAATATCTTAGATAAAAGATAGACAGTAATTTGTTAATTAAATTTATTTCTATAGCTACTTTTCACATCATATTGGAACATATTTTTGTTTATTTGTTAATTTTCTTAAAAATGATTACCTAATCCTAAATCTTGCTCACTAATTTTTTATAAATGAAATTATTAAGGTCAAATCAACAGCAGATTCATTAGTTCCCCTGAAAGAGATCCTGAACAGTATAGATCACCTGTTAGAGATGACAATAGAAGATATTTATCTCCAAGCACTATTCATGAAAGATTGCTTTCTAATTACAGTATCTCAAATATCTAAAGTAAGAATTAATTAATATTTTTATTACCTCCCTTATGTAATTATACATTATAATATTAATGTTTACAAAAAATAATTAGAAAGTTAAATTTTCAATATAAAATGAATCTATCTAGGTTTAAACATAGTCGAAAAATGGTTTCAGTTTTAAAATTTAGTTAGAATTTTAGCGATTTATTCCCATAAATTTTAAAAAAAAGCCATATTTTTATAAAAATTATTAGTTGTTCAGTAATACTCATTTATTTTAATAACTTTAATTTAAAAGGAAATAACTAGTTCTTGGGTGATTCAATTAAGAGATTAAACGCACATTAAAAGGGATACTCACTTTACTAAAGTCCTAATAAGGTTGCTTCTGCCACCAGTAATAATCCTGAATATCAAAGAAATGTTGAAACATTTTTATAATTTGATTTGGAAAGAAAGCAAAGAGAGCAACGTAAGAGAGATATCATGAGCAAAATAAACGAATTAAATAATAAATTACAGTCTGAATCTTCTTACGTTTCTCATGTAAATGTTTACACTTCGAATCTCGGTCCAAGCTCTTCTCAAAATAATTTAGTCACTTAAAACAGCTACACATCTCCTGCTTCTAGATATGAAAAAGTCATCACCTCAAATTCATCAATTGGTGGATCTCATATCTAACAATAAAACTAATCTTCTTACTATCTGACTAAGTATGAACAACAATAGTAATAGCTTTAATAACAAAAAGCTGATCAGGTAGCTGAAAGAACTTCCCCAAAGCTAGAAAGCTAACCTGCCCCAGAAAATGTTTCTAATTTAAATACTATTACATCTCCTATTTCTCCTCATGGAGCTTAAGTTTCTAGCAATTTAAGATCTGAAACCTCTCCTAAAAATGAGTAAAGCAATTTAAATACCACTGTAGGAGCTACAAACAGCGCTTCTGAATAAAAATATAAACAAGAAATTCATAGATTGGAAAATGATAACTCCTAATTAAAATAAAAAGTAAATAAATAAATAAATTGTTTTATTTTAACATTTGAAACTTACTTATTAATTTATTTCCATAAAACAAGCTTGATTAATTAGAAAAAAATCATGAAGAAATAGTGCAAAAATTAAAGGATTAAAATTCTAAAGAATCTGATTAATACAAATTAGCATATGAGGCTGAAAAGAAGAAGAATGAAGCTTTACTCATTTAATGCTAAAAGTTTGAAACCAACATCAAATAGTAAAATGAAGAAATGTCTTAATCACTTAAATAAATTGAATTAAGCTACAAAGAAAAACTAAAATAATTTGAATCCCTCTTATCTGAATCTAATTCTAAAATTTAAAATTTGCAAACTTAATATTTAGATGACCCCTTAATTAAAGCTATTAAAGAGAATCCATAAATTTTAGATTTAATCACAGAAAAATTAAGTGAAGAAGAGGGACAATAGTAGGATCCTCAAATCGTTAAGAGAGTTGCAAGTCTTGAAAAGCTCCTTGAAAGAAAAGAAGAAATTATCAAAGAGTGTAATTATATTTATATAATTATACCCTATTTAATATTTATAATAAAAAGTATCAAGAAACAATGAATTGAAGGATTTGGAAATTAAAAAAATGGAAGAGTTGATTGAGAAATTCAAAGCACTTTTCTCTCACATGAATGAAGAAAAAGAAATTTTAACTGCTGAAAACGATAGATTAAACGATGAACTTGTAAGATGCACAATTAAAATAAAAAATAACATTTAACAATTTTATGTATAGGAATAATATAAAAGCTACATTAATAAATTGATGGCTTATTCAAACGGAAAGAAGGAAGAAGACGGAGATGAAGAAGTAGCTGAAAGATAAGAAGAAGACGATGATTAGTAAGATAGAGAAAACGATGGTGAATAAGATTAAGATGATGGGCAATAATAGTAATAATAGTAAGAAGGTGATGAACAACGTGAAGAAGAGGAGGAAGATAGAAATTAAGAAGGTGTTGATGATGAAGAGTACACATAAACTTAGTGAAAAAAATAAATAATTTAAGGAAGCTTAAATTTAGATCAACATAAAATATAGATAGAATTATCCTACATAATTATTTTAATAGTAATAATTTAATTTAAGTAGAATTTATAAAAATTAATAAATAAGTCAATATATATTAATTATTCTAATATCTTTTCTTGCAAAATTTAACTTAAAAAATATTTCAAAATTTCTAAATTAACATATAAATCTCTAATATCATAAATATATTTATTTATTATAAGTATCTTCAATTTTAAATGAATTCTATAACTTTACAAAAATTTTAATCATACATTAATAATTATATTTTATTTTATTTTAATAAAACCTGAAATCTTTTAAGTCATATTTTTAAGTATTTAAAATTTTTAATTTGATTTACACAATTAAATTTTTTGGAATTTTTAGAAGAAAAAAATAAAATGTATCTTAAAGTAAAGGATTTAATTATTAAGCAAATAAATCCATAATTATTTTTGTAATTTAATATTTTAATCTTCATCAATACTTATTTATTAACAGTTATTTAAATGATTAATTCTAAAAAAATAGATTTGAAAACATTTGATTTCAGGCTTACAAATTTTTAAAATTAACTAATACATTAAAGTTAGAATTGTAGATAAAAAGATATAAAAAGAGACTTTAAAAAATTCATAATTATTTTTAATTATTTTTACTATTAGTACACGTTAAAACATAATTTTATAATTATGCAGTTTATTTATATTTTGTTTGATAAAATAATCTAAAAGAAATACTTATAAAATAGACTATCACCGAAAGCACCGATGGTTTAGTGGTAGAATAGAGCGTTGCCATCGCTTTGACCCGGGTTCGATTCCCGGTCGGTGCATTTTTTAAAAACATTTTTCTTTTTTTAGATTGAAAATTAGTATTATAAAAAATTAGTATTTTCTATTTGAATTTTCAGCTCTTAAGTATACATACATCTTTATCTGTTTTTTTTTAAAATGAGTAAAACTAGATAATTCATTTAATTTTTAATGATTTTGTTTTAGTTATGAAAATTTTTTTTTAATATATAATAAACATAAAAAAAAAGTTTTAATTTCATAAATTAGAAAAGAAGTTTTTCACCGAAAGCACCGATGGTTTAGTGGTAGAATAGAGCGTTGCCATCGCTTTGACCCGGGTTCGATTCCCGGTCGGTGCATTTTTTTTATATTTAAGTTGCTATCAAAATTAATTAAATTTGAAAGGCATGATTACATATCAGTAATTTAATAACTCTCATAAGAATTAAAGAGAAAAAGAAATTAAGATAAAATTAGAATATTTTAAATAAAATATTGATTTTCTTATTTCAATTTTAACTATTTTTGCTTTAATTTAATTATCCCATATAAAGATAATAACTAGAAGTATTTCTACATAAAGATTTTGGTAAATCTCTATGCATAATTAGTTAAGGAATGTATTTAAGTGATTTAATTTTACTTAAAATTATACTAACGATATAACAAAAATAATTTTTAATAAATTCACAAAATTATAAAGTGATCATTTATTTTTTAAGATATTAAATTTTTAAACACTTTTCATCATCAAAAAAGACTTGAGTAAACTTGAAATGTTTATTAAAAATTTAATGTTTTTTTTAATATTTAAAAAGTTGAATTATTTTTTAGAAAAACTAAAATTAAAATTGCCAAATAAATTACTTTTCATAATTTTACTATTGATATTTTAAATATTAAAATTACCTAGTTAGTTAGTTAGAAAGTATTTAATTTAAGATAAAAATATAAAACTAGGCTTGCTTACTTACTTACCCATCTAGCCACTCAAGAGAAAGTAATTCCCATAAAAAACTTCTATTATATTCCTAGTATTATTTATTGAGTTTATTTTTATAATAAAAGTAAAAACAAGTGTAATTATTTGTCAAAAGATAAGACTAACACTTTTAAGTTATTAGCAATCAATCAATTTATTATAAAGAATCTTTCAAATTTACTTTATTAAGTACTATTTTATACTTGATCAATTAAATTTTTATCAAATATCTCAGTTCTAATATCAAAGGATTTATTTAGTAATAAGATTTATAAAATAATCTAAAAAACAAGTTGATTTATTCTTTTAATTATTATTTTTGATTATTTGTTTAAAATCTAAAAAGAATTTAAATGATAAATTATGTGTTTATTTTTTTTTACAAAACCTACTTTCATATTCTTGAATTATATCAATTTTCAAAAAGTTTAATTCTATTTAAACCAAAACAAACAATTTGTATTTTTACTATAAATTTAGGAGATCAAAAATGCAAATAAATTAACCAGATTTAAAAAAATAAACCTCATTTTTAGATATAAGAGATGAAGTTTAATAGGGTATACTTGCAACCTAAGGTTAAAATTCAACTAAGAACCATATAGAGAGTTGTAAAGCAGGTTTAATTCAAAAAAAGATTGTGTTCAATCAAAATGATGATGTTGAAGATTAGCAATTTATATTAAATGATATACAGAATTTTGCAAAAGCAGATAAGGAGATAGCGAACAATTCATAAATGAAAAACGGCCAAGAAAATAATGAAAATGAAAATAATTTATGGGATGAAGGTTTAATTGTATTTAATAACATAGAAGAGTAAATATCTTTCTAATAAACTAACGAGTTTGATAATGATGAGCAAATCAAAGTTATTTAAAACTTTCAAGACTCAAAAAAAAAAAAAGTGATAGATTAGCAAGTATCAAATTTTGAAAATGTCTAAGAAGATTAAATATTTGAAAATAAACAGACAGGCCAGAGAGAGCAATTTGGGAATTACACTGAAAATTCAAAGAACAAATAAAATTTAGAAAATTCTGTTCAATACTTGATAGAAGAATAAAATAACCTTGATATTTAAATCTAAGAGAACAAATAAAAACTAAATAATAACAAAAGCCTAATAAATTCTTGTAAAACGGAGGGCGTGGTTTTAAGCAAGGGAAAGCTTTAGCTAAAGAGATCTAATTCTGAATTATAAATTACAAGCGAAGCCAATTTAAAAAATAATTATAAATAAAATAAAAATTAAAAGAGAATGTTGTCTGCTAATGATATTATTGATCTTGATCAATCTACAAATCAAATATTTACAAAAGCAACTACTATCTAAAAGGAAGAAAAAGAAGATTCAAAATAAACTATAGACCTCAATCAAGATTTAATTCAAAACTAAGGATTAAAAATGCAGCAATCCTAAAACTAATAAGAAGATGAGGAGAATTAAAGCTTAAGACATGTAGAGTAAAATCCTATTAGTTAGGAAAACTAAATAGGTGACAGTCAGATAATTAATTCAGGCAACTAAGCTTAGAATGTGAGTCAGTAAGAAAATCAGCTGTAATAAGATAATAATTAAAATTAGCCTTCAGACTAGATTGTTGCTGCTCCACAAAATCAAAGCGATGAATATACATTCTAGTTATAATAAACTTAGGCTTATATCTCTTCTTTAAGGTATAGACTAGATCTTAGAACCTAATCTATCAATTCCCTGAATAGCATTTTATGCTAAAAACTAAAATTCAAAAAGGTTCAATTAATAATATATTATTTTCCTCTCTGCGTTGGATTCTTATATCTTTTAATCAGGAATGCTGCTTAGTTTTGTAGTCCTACAATACTTATACACTTCTGTCTTTATACATTTTTTTCATTAAGAAATTTTATTATAAATGTCTATGTATACATCAAGTCATAGCAGCACCTAAAGGTTTTGAAACTATATGATGTTAATGCGCTTTCTCATGACCTTTTCTTTTTTTTGATTTGTGATTTATAAACTCAATACAAAAAACAGAAAGACTTGCAAAATAAAATTGAATAAATAAGCATATAACAACCACAAGATTAAGAATAGGCAATATAAAATGACAGCATCAGCAATAGCAACAACAATAATGCTAATGTTGAAAACAACAATGCCATAAATATTCCATAAAATAATTACATGTCAGCTTAATAAAATATATAAATATTAAATAATCAATAAGCTGCAGCTAATGACAACATTTAAATGCATTAGATTGATCAAAATATTCCCGAAGAGTATGTATAATTGATTATTGCTGCCATTAAATACTAGTAAAGCTAGCAATAATAACAATCTCAAGTAAATAATATAGTAAATTAAAATAATTCAAACAGTAACTCTAGTAATTAACAATAAGATAATAATGTTAATAATAATAACAGCAATAACAACTAAAATTAAATTTCATTTGTAGGATTAAATAATAATAACATCATTTCTAACAATTAAGTAAATAATAATAACAATAACGAAATATAAAATGACTAAAACATTAATGGAGCTAATAATGATAACTAAAACAAGTAAAGCAATACTGCAATAGAAAATTATTACTTAATTCAAGCTTTTAATTTATCGATCAACATTATTAAGGATTCTAACATTTTAAAAAGTATATTACTAAACTCTCCTAATATAAGAGAAAACAGGATGAGCTACGATTATTATCAGAAGCATTTATTTTAAATAAATCACATGCTAAACTCCAATCTGAGAGATACTGATTATTTAATAGAAAATAACTAGCAAATGATCTACTAGATAAATTCAAACTTAATTTAAAGAGAAATAGAAACTATAATTAAGTACAAAGATAGGGTATTTCTGAGCAAAATAATAAGAGTCTATTCATTCCTTGAAGAGTATTATTTGGTTATTTACAACTTGCTTGAATTTACATTTTCTTTTTGCTATCCTTCAGAAATAAATGTTGCAATCGTCTTTAGCTTTTACTATTCAATAGTAAATTGGTTATAGATTATCATAGTAACTTTTGCCATAATTTTTATGCTAATAGCACTTATTTTCTACCTAGTTTTCTAATTGTTAGCTTGTAAACGTAAAAAAGAATTAAAAACCTAGTCGCTCAACGACATCAAAAACACTCTTTAGTCTACTAAAAAGTATACTGAATAGGAGCTATCTGAGCTCTGCTGTATTATTTGTTTAGTTGAATTTGAAGAAAAAGATTAAGTTTACCTGTCTGAATGTTGCAAAAGGTGCTTTCACAAAGGTTGCATAATGGAATGGTTCAAAGTAAATTAAAAGTGTCCAATGTGTAGAGCTGTTGTGTTATAATGATTATCTCTATTTTTAAAAATAAAGCAAACTTAATAAAAAAAATAAAAATATTAAAATTAAATAAAAAACCTGTAAAATTAAAAATATTAATAAGTAATAAATTAAATAATTTATTTATTTTAATTAATACGTTATATTTATAAAGTATTTATATTTCATCATACATTATACATTACTTTTTATTACCAATTTAACAAATTAAACTTTTCTGTCATTTTAAATTTATTATTCACTATGTGTTTCCATTTATTTTTTAAAATCTTTGTTTGACTTTATAATAATTTCACGTAGTATATGCTTTATATAAAACAAATAGCATGTTAAAAAATGATGGCTTATTTATTTTTTTTGAAATAATAAACATTTTTTGAGTGAATTAATTTAAAATGAATAAACTTAATTAATATTTAATTATTTAAATTTTAATGTATAAAATATAAACAAATAGATAGAGACTATATTATAATTAATTATAAGAGAATTTTATTTATTATTTAAGGTTAATTAATTTTTTATGTTTTCAAACTAATTTATTGAAATTTTTTTAATATTTTATTTTTAGCATTTTGCATGCTGCTATTTTTTTAGACAGCTATAATCATACGATTTATTTCTTAAATTTTTAGATCAGCAACTACACTTTGTAGGTTTATCAATATCAAATTAATCAGGTTTAGGTGTAAATGGACGAGGCAAAAATACAGGTTCTTTTAAAGAAATAAAATATTTTATTTAACAACAAACAAATTAAGTAAGATGTTAAAATGATATTAAAAAGAAATAAATACCCATTTGATTGCTTTCTATTTTTTATAAAATAGACTTAGTTATAATAGAGAATGCTTCATTTACATTTTCGCCTGTTAAAGCGCTTGTTTCTATGTACTCTACATCTAGACTTTCGCACTAGCGTTTGGCTTCATGACTCTAAACTGCACGCTCATCAGATAAATCTGATTTATTTCCACAAACTACAATACATACTTCCTTATTTGCTAATTCTCTAACATCATTGACCCAATTTTAAAGAGAGTGAAATGAATCTATGCTTTAAAATTATAATGAAAAAATATCTTTAGACTGAAAAATAAATAATTAGTTCAAGTATAATCAAAATAATCTTGAATTCCAAACATTATTTTACTTTGTCAGATCAAAAACAATTACTGCTCCTACTGCTCCCCTGTAATATGTACGAGCTACTGATCTAAACCTTTCTTATCCTGCAGTATCCCAAATCTAAAATTTAACTAGCTTGGATCCAACCTTTTCAATTTTAGATCCAAATTCTACACCGATTGTATAAGTTGAATTTTGCTTAGCTATTAATTAAATAATTTAGTTTTATTAACTAGCATACAGCTTAATCTAAAATTATATATTTTTATCAATTAATGATATAAAATGAATGGTGAAATACAATTCATTTTTTTCTAAATTTGCTTTAAATTCTCTAATTACGTTTTCCTTCTATAAAATAATGCAGTAAACATGTCTTTCCTGATGAAGCGTTGCCTACTATTATGAATTTAAAAAGAGTATCAACCTATTCTTCCTTCTTTTTAGGGTAAAAATCCTACATTTATTTATTTGAGATATTTTTTTTAATTTAAACTATAAAATTTGTTAACTTTCTAAAATTTGCAAATCTAATAATTTTTTTTTCGTTTTTGTTTGTGAATGCAAATAATTTAAAAAGATAGATTCTGCAAAATTCTTATGTAAGTATATTGAAATTAGAAAGGAATTTCTATTGAAAAATACATTTTATTCAATTTTTACTTAAAAATGAATGAATATCTCTAAACCATTATAAATAAATAAGCACGTTTTAAAAAAAGTATTAAAAAAATAAGGTCTCTTGTTTAATAAAAATTTTACTATTAACCTTCTTAATTAAATTAATTGGATACTCTTTGAGTTATTATTCTAGAAACAAATAGGTAACTCATAATGAAATATTTATTTATTTTTTTAAATAAAATTATTTTTGGATAATACAGTTAATAAAAATATTAATACTTAAAATATTTTTAAATTTTATATCAGGCTAAATTTTTCAAATATTATTGTAATAATAGGTTTATTTTATATATTCAACAGTTGAATAGTAATAATATGAAGCTAATATATCAAAGGGAAATTTAAATCTTTTTTTAAAATAAATTAATAGGATTTATTGGATGATAATATTAGTTACTTTGAAATACTATCACTTATTTCATGATAGTAAATTATTAAGATTTATTTAATTAAATTGAATGCAAATGGAGAAAAATAAATAACAAATTTTTTTAACTTTAAAAATAAATTTGGAATGTATTTATTTATAAAAGCTGGCAGGCTATTTTAATTCATAAAATTATATTTAATTATATTCAATAAATATTTAAAAATAAACAAATTAGCATTTGAGAATAAAATCACCCATTAAACTATTTTTTAGTAAAAATAATTTATATTCAATAATAAAAGAATTAGTAGACTTGGCTATTATAAGTATGCAAAAGAAGAAATATAATAAAAGAATTAGTAGACTTGGCTATTATAAGTATGCTAAAGAAGAAATAAATAATAAACTTAAATTTTAATATTTTTCTGATTGTAAAAGTAATTTAGATCAAGTATAAAAGGAAAAAGGCATCACTTAGCGATTAATATATGCGAGCTAAAATAAATTATATACTTGTCAAATAGCAATCTCTTCTCTCTTGCCATTACAATAGAATTCAATTAATAAATGGCAAAAAGTGACTTTTTAAATTAATAAAAACAAAAATTTTTAAGCTTTTATATAAATATGTTTAAATTTATCTAAAATCTACCATAGAATAATAACAAGAAGCAATATAACTTTTACAGTGAATTTATTCTTGCCTTAAAATACATTCAAAAAAGATGATGTATTTGTTTTGTATTATCATTCAGATATTTGAGTAACTTTAATTAAAATTATGATTAGTAATTAACTAATTTTGTTTTTGACTTTGATAATTATTGATTTTAATTAAGTAAGCTATCACTTAATTATTATAAGAGCAAAGTCAACTTAATTAAATAAGTGGAAATGACAAACCTAAAATAATTGATAAATTTCATACTAAAATCTTTTTAATTAAAAGAGTCTTGTTTATTTATTTGAAATTCTTAAAAAAATTAAGATTTATATTATAACCAAAACTAAGCATAGCTACATTTGATTAAAAAAACTTTTTTCCTCTCATCAAGTAACTATGTTTATTAAAAACTAAAATTGATTAAATGTTTTTGATATTTTTTACATTAAAAAAGCTCTTTTTTAAAAGTAAGTTCAGTTTGTAAATTAAAAAATGTGGCATTTAATTCAAAAGTTTTATTAATTAAATTCTCTCTAGTATCTTAAAACCATTAAATCTTATTATTTGTTTTTATTGGCAAATTATTAATTTTTATTTCACTTTTCAGAGACATAATTCAGCAAAACTCACTTTTGATTTTATCATCTTATTTCTTCAGAACCTTTTTTAGGGGGTTAATCAAAAAAAAATCAATAGATTTCTACATGCCCATACTTTTAATGAGCAATAACTCATAATAATTTGTCTCAGCCATAAGAGTTTATACCCCCCACCAGTTGAATAAATGAATTAAAACATATTATTTATTTATTAAGAAGTAATTTTATTTGGTGAAATTTACATTAAAATAAATAATTCTTCATAATTTTATAGCAAAATAGGTATACTTCTTTTTTTCAGTAATTTAAATAACAAGTTTTAACTATTTAATATCTCTAATTTAATCAAAATTAGAGAATGTAAAAAAGATTATTTTTAAAGTTATAAAAGTTTTTATAAGGTTATTGATGTTTTATGGCTGGTCTTTTTCTAAGTGATTTGATTTGATCCAAAAAAGAATAAATAACTCTTAAATGCATAAATAATAAAAAAATAAATAAATAATATAAAAACTAAATAATAAAATATGAAAAGTATGGAAAAAAGATTTTAGTGTGGTTGTGGCAAATCATATTATAAAAACTCTTCTTTATATAATCATATTAGATTAAAGCATGAAAATAAAAGACTTGAATACAATATTTCGTAGACAGCTGTTGGAAGGCCTTAAGGTTAAAGAAATAAAATTAAAGAAGGTGAATAAATAAAAATAAGAACTCCAGCTAAACTATTGCTGTGTAGTTGTGGAAAAACTTTGAAAGGTGAGGGTTCTCTTTCAAACCATATCAGAATAATCCATGGAAATGATCCTTTTTATTAAATTCAAAAAAAAAAACAAGGAAGAAAAAAAAGAGCAGTAGAAAGTAATGAAAATATTAATACCACTGCTTTATATTAATATAATACTTAAACTAGTGAACAATATAATATGAACACAGAAATTTAAGTAGGATAATTAAATAATTAAGAAAATTAATATGAAAACTAATATACTTTTGGTTATATCTAAATTACAAATAATTAGTATGAAAATGAAGAACCATTAAATTCATTTAATAATTGCTATTATTAGCCTAAATATTGGTAAAGTTATGATCATGAAAATTCTTTTTGGGATAATGACAGAAAGAACTCTTTCTGTATACAAGAATGAAAATGAAAACAAATTGATGATGTTAAAAGTTTTTTTTACTTTGATATTAAAAACTTTATTAGTATCAATGTTTTTTTTTCTGTTTAATATTGTATTTTTGCCAATAAAATTTTTTTAACAAATCACGAAGTAAAAATCTTTGAAAATAAAAATTAAACTTTATTTTTGGTAAATTAAAGTAAACTGTAACAAGGTTTAATTAACTTTGTTTGCACCCTTTATTTTAAATGATGAAAAAACTATCCAATCCTAATTCAAGAACAAATATTTGCTTTATATAAAAATCTATTAAGTTTGAATTATATTTTAATATGTAATCTTTGTATTCAATTTCTAAATTTACCTAATATTTATGCTAGTCTTATTTTTACTTTTCACATAATTGTTTTGGTAGATAATAATGATTATAAATAAATAAATATATCTATCTACTTTAATTCTTTTTTTTCAAATGAGTGTTACTAAACTATTTTCCAATAACAATCTATAGAATTATGATTAAACAAATTTATTAATGTTGCAATAATTTCAAAATAGTTTAGATTTAGTAATAACATTTTATTTCAAGATTATCTTTATGCATCTGATAATATGCATGTATTAATTTGATACTATGTAATTAGCTTTTATATTTATTTCAAATATTTTATCCTTTTATAGTATTTTTTATGTAAAACTTCAATATAATTTTTAAAATCCATTTATATTGATATCTAATTTGCGGATTAAGAGCGATTTTGCTAATTTTAATACCATAAATATGATCATAATATAATTATATTATAGATCTAAACTGTTTATAATATTCATTAATAATGCAAAATATTAGGCATCTATTCTTATATCTGTATGATATTGCTTGCTATAGGATCTCGATACTCTATAACTTTATAAAATTTAATATAAATAGCTTTTATTTTAACCAAACTGCATTTTATAAGATGAATTTTGTTTAAAATTATTTCACAACTTAAAAATTTTTGAGACAAATAAATAATTATTATGAAAACCAGTTTTGTTTATTATTGTTTGAAAGATAGTAGTATCACTAAAATTCTTTAGAAATTGAATAAGGTTTTGTTTCTACTTTTTTAAAAATAAAATAATATTTTTCGTTTTGATACTTCATTTCTTATATTTGCTATTAATTTTTTTGGATCGAAATTTTAATTTTTTTGTGATCGAAAGACATCTAATCAATAAATCAACTAATCGAAATCAAAAGAAAGATTTCAAATAAATAATATAAAATCAAACAAGAATTACTTCACTAATCACACTTAGGAGAAATTTTAGAGCAAAAAGCTCTAACTTAATAAGTATCTTAATTATAATTTTGTTAAAAAGAATTTTTTATTTATTTTTTGTAGATTTTAGATTCTCTTAGATGCAGTTCTTATTTAACTTAAAACTGAATAAAATTATTTTTAAAATTAGTTTAGAAAAAAAAAAACAAAAATCTAATTCTGACAATATGACAAAAATGTAAATTTAAATTTAATGAAAAAAGACCTAACGAAATAAAATGCTATGTTAAGGAAAAGTAAAATGTAAGAAGTCATAGAGTAATAATTAATAATTAATATAAAAAAATTTTATAAATTTGCTCTTAAAAAATGAATGGTCTTACAAATGAATAAATAATAATTAAATAAATGAAAAATAAAAAAAATAAATTAGAAAATATGGAAAAAAAATTTATTTGCAGGTGTGGCAAAAAATATCAAATTAATTCTTCTTTATATAACCATATTAAATTGAAACATGAAAATAAAAAACTTGAATTCAATATTTCAGTGACAACTCTTGGAAGACCTGAAGGCTAAAAAAATAAAGTTAAAGATAGTGAATAACAAAAAAGAAGATCCCCAGCTAAACAGTTGCTATGCAAGTGTAATAAAACTTTTAAAGGTGAGGGTTCTCTTTCAAACCATATCAGAATAAAGCATGGAGATGATCCTTTTTATAAAATTGAAAAAAAAAAACAAGGAAGAAAAAAAAGAGCATCAGAAAGTACTGAAAACATCAATATTATTACCTTTTACTCTTAAAATATATAATTTAACCAATAATATAATAAAAACACAGCTATTTATGTAGGATAACTAAATAATTAAGAAAATTATTACGAAAGCTTTAATACTGCTGTTTCCTCTTAAATTAATACATATAATAACGATGAAAATGAAGAACCACTAAATTACTTTTAATATAGCTTTTATGAGCCTTAAAATTGCTAGAGTTACTAAAATCAAGAAAATTTTATTTAGCAGCAAAGTTGAGAAAGCTGTTTATAAATACAAAAATAATTATGAAAATAAATTGATGATATTTTTAATTTTCTTTGTATGTGGATCTTAAAAACTAATTTAATATTAGTGTTTTTTTTTTTGATGCTATTTTTTTAACTAGTAACAAACTAAAAGTTTTATACGTATGAAAATAAGAATAAAATTTACCATAGATATATTAAAGTATACTGTAACAAGAGTTAATTAACTTTTTTTTGAAGCCTTTAATATTTTAAACGATGTTAAAATTATCCAATCCTAATACCGTAACAAATATTTGCTTATATAAAAATCTGTTAAGTTTGGATTATATTTTAATAAGTAATATTTGTATTCAATTTTATAAATTTATCTAGTATCTATTCTAGTCTTATTCTTATTTTTCACATTATTGTTTTGGTAGATGATAATGATTACAAATAAATAAATGCATTTATCTACTTTAATTCTTTTTTTTTCAAATGAGTGATACTAAACTTATTTCCAATAACAATCTATTGAATTATGATTAAGCAAATTTTTTATTGTTGCAATAATTTCAAAATAGCTTTGTTTTAGTAATAACATTTTGTTTAGTGATTATTCAATATACATCAGATAATATGGATGTATTAATTTGATACTATGTAATTAGCTGTTATAATTTTTTTCAAATATTTTATGTCCTTTTTAGTATTTTTTCTGTAAAACTTCAATATAATTCTTAAAATTCAATTATATTGATATCTAATTTGCCGATTAAGAGCGATTTTGCTAATTTTAATACCATAAATATGATCATAATCTAATCACATTATAGATCAAACTGTTTATAATATCCATCACTTATGCAAACTATTACGCATCTTTTCTTATATTATATGATATTGCTTGCTATATGGGCTCTATACTCTTAAACTTTATCAAATTTAATATAAATAGATTTTACTTAAACAAAACAACAATTTTTGAGATGAATTTTGTTTAAAATTATTTCACAATTTAAAAATTTTTGAGACAAATAAATAATTATTATGAAAACCAGTTTTGTTTATTATTATTTGAAAGATAGTAGTATCACTAAAATTCTTTAGAAATTGAATAAGCTTTTGTTTGTATTTTTTTTAAATAAAATATTATTTTTCATTTTGATACCTCATTTCTTATATTTGCTATCAATTTTTTGGGATTGAAATTTTAATTGTTTTGTGAAAAAAGAAAAGACACCTAAACAATCAGTCAATTAATAAATCTTTTAATTTACATCACACAAGCTAATCAAAATCAAAAAATAGATTCCAAACAAAAAATATTAAATCAAACAAGAATTACTTCACTAATCACACTTAAGATAAATTTTTGAGCAAAAAGATTGATTTCTTAATAAGTTTCTTAATTAAAATTTAGAAAAAGTATTTTTTTTTTTGATTTTTTGTAGATTTTAGATTCTCTTCGATGCAGTTCTTAATTAACTTAAAACTAAATAAAAATATTTTTAAAATTAATTTAGTTAAAATACAAAAAAAAAAAACAAAAATCTAATTCAGACAATATGACAAAAATGTAAATTTAAATTTAATGAAAAAAGAGCTATCTATATTAAGGAAAATGAAAGAGAGAAAAAATGTTAAAAATGTTTGTTATCGAGTTATAATTAATATTTAATATAATATAATGCAATAATTATATTTTCGAAAGAATATTTATCTTATAATTAATCATTATTACTAAAAGCCAATCATATAATTAAACTTTTTTATTAGAGTGACCTATATTTTAATAAGTTGAAAAATGGATAAATATTCATGCAAGTGTGGACAAAAGTACTTCACCAACTCATCCCTTTATAATCATATTCGTCTTAAACACGACAATGATTTGGGTATGAAACAAAATATTTTAAAAATGGGAAGACCGATTGGAACGAAGAACGAAGTGTAAATTAAACGGACAAAAGTGAAGAGAGTTGCATATCCATGTAAATGTGGATCAACTTTAGCTAGCAGAGGAGCTTTATCAAATCATTGGAGACTTGTTCACAAGTCATGTGAAGAATTTAAGCCTGATGTACTTGAAAAGGGCAGGAAAAAGGCTAGCTATGATAAAAAAAAGATAAAAGTTGAAAAAGATGATTTAGTTAAACAAGAATATGATGATGAAAATATTTAGCAAAATTATAATTGTGATAGCACTTATACAGAACAAAAAGATGAATAAGTTTAAGAAAGCGAACTTAAAGCGCAGGTTAAGCAAGAAAATATACCCACCAAGGAGCTCATTTAGGTAAAGCAAGAGCAAAATGACATATAGCCATCTTCTTAAATATAAGAATCCTCTACAGCTAGAAGCGAAGAGTAAGAATATTAGATTTAGAGCTAGGCCACACTCTCTAAAAGTCCTTTCAATTCAATTGAATTGGTTTAGCAAATAAATTCATAACATATCTATCCATATACCTATCCTGCAATCAATGAACTATATCATAGCAACTACACTTAAAACCTCTCTCTATTGAACTAATATAATTTATGCAATTTAAAGCCTTAACCTTAATACTAGCCCCGTATGCATATGCCATATTATTCCCTTCCTTAACTTGATTTATAATAACAAATATATTTTCAAAAGATAAAAGCAGGCAAATTTAATTTTTTAGTTCCCTAATCTTGATAATAATAAAGGACGGCTTTTTGAAAAACATCAAATTTATAAAAATTTTATCCATTAAAAGTTAATTAATTGCATACTAAATATTTAAAATAAATAAACTAACAAACAAACAAAAATCAATCAAAAGTACTAAATAATAATTAAAATCTATATCCACATAAATCGTAATCCATATGCTAATTTGAAAACCAGGCATGTATGTGCTACTTCAAATCAATAAGATTCCCAAAAATTTTGTTTTTTTCAGTATAAATTAAATAAATTAAGATTTCTATATTTCTTATCTCATTATATACCCTTTAATTTTATATCAGTAAATAAACTATTTTAAATTCTTGTAAAAAACTTGTTAGTAATTAAGTAAATAAGTAGCTGAATAGAGAAAATACTAATTAATTAATTCATTCCTTCCTTTATTTTATGTTCCCTTTCTCTTTTAGCATATAATTTCCTTTCTATTTCTTTTTTCTCTGTATTAAAAAAATCCTACCAATTACGAATGCTGTTATTTACCCACTAAAATTTATTCTAAATTAATGCCCTCAAATTGATCTGCTAAAACAAATTATTTAAATATTTTTTTCCTAAAATATTTTTATGAAATTTAAAAGAATATGGAAAATTTAAGCTGATAGTAAATAATAAGTAAAAAAAGCTACTTAAAAGCAATATTTTATTTAATTAATACAATCTAATATTATTTATTACCACATTTTAATAAAATTTGATAGAAATTTCTTCTCTAACTAGCTAACTCGCTCATTCACTCAGTCACACCCTCATTTTTAGAAAATTAAAAAATAAATTTCTAGATTAGACTTTAGATAAATTAAAATAATTTGCTTCATTTAATAAAGATAAACTTTATTAGTGACCATTTTCAATTAAAGAAATATTCCTTTTTAAAATAGAAATGTTAGCTTTTCTAAAAAATAAATGGCTATGCTTGTTTTAACATTTAAAATTGTTATATAAAAATAATTAATTATTCATTTCAAATTAATAAACTATTCTCAAAAAGGGGGAGGGGGAAGGAAGACTTAAGTTCTCAGACTCATTCATCCATATTTATGATAGAAATATTAAATTTTCAAAAATAACTGATTTGGTCTTTTAAAATTATTAAAACTATTGGAAATAACCTTAACAGAGATATGTACACAAAATAAATTTTATTTCAATTAATTATATATTCTTTAAAGGGGGAGCGATTTAGACTTAAATTGGTTGTATTTACAGTTGTATCTTTTGCAATTGTTTAGTAATTATTTTAGCTATATTATTCATTTAAAAACACATTTCCATAATGATAACAGTTACTATTTGCTTGATTTTCAAAATCATGCTTTATTAATTTTAAAGATTGTCTACTTTATTAATCTAAATTCAAATCATAACCTTGATGAACATCATAAGTTAATTTAACTTGCTGATTTTTCATAATATCTTCAGCTGTGCTATTTGACCTTTTTTTTATATTGTTTTAGTTTTGAGGTTTTATTTACTATTGATATTATGGGTAAACATGAATATTTTCTTTGGAATTATTAGTATTCAATGTATTAAAATCTGTGGATAATTTTCGCTTTATATTTTTATATGATACTTTTGAGCTAGCCTAAGTACTTAGTCTTTTTTAAACTTTTTCAGAGTAACTTGAAGAAGTGTATCCCTTTTATTTATTGTTGCTCCCTCTTTGAGTTCCATTATGAGAGGAAGTAGCAGAGCTTGTTATTGATTAACTATTATTTTTGCTCAGTTACATATTATTTTTAATATTATTATTTGTCAGATGATATTTTTTAGGTGTTGTGTCTTTAGTATTGCTACTTTGAGAAGGTGGAGCGTATGCTGAATAATTTGAATTCATATTTTGCTTTGTTGATGAAGCTTAGTTTGTACCAAATTACGAATTTTATTCAAGTATTTTGCTTTACCTAGTTTAGTTTAAGCGCTCTTCAGGCTTTAAATTTTAAAGTTATACAATTTTTTCAATCAATTTGTTAAAAAGCTATTTATGGCTATTCTCTATTTGCATGATGCTGAAATTTACTTTTATTGGCTTTTAGTCTAAATTCGTTTGGAGGAGTGTTTATTAAATCATCTTAAATGCACTAAAAATGTATGATTCACTATATGCATTTTCAGCAATCTGCTCATCAAAATTTCTGTATTCTTCTAAAATATCCTTAATGCTTTCGAGCTCACAATACTAATTTTCTACATCATTTAAGTGTATTTTATAACTATGTTCTAGCTGTTCTAGCAGCTTGTCCCTTCTAGCATTAACTGTAGCTATCATGCTATCAAAAATATCATTTACTTTTTAGCTGCACTTTTGGTATTCTCTATCAAGTGAAATTTGATTCTACTTTGAAATTTGTATAGAATCTTCCAACTTCTTCAAATATATTTCAGACTGGTTCTTGAATTCTTCATTTTCTTTTTTTAATATCTATGAAGCATTCTTGAGTGGAATGATATTATGATTCTTTTTTTTAAATAATAAATTCAGTTTTTTTAAATTGTACTTGAAATTTACCTTATGAGTTTTTTAAGAATAAAGGCATTCAATGCAAAGCAAGGACTTATCAGACAAACAAAATAGACTATATTAATCATTATGCTAATGACACTTTAATTGCTCAGAATATTACTGAAAATTTTATTTTTTTCTGTCTACGTTCAACCCACTTTAACTATTATGAAAATCTTATTAAATTTATTTTGAGGAAGTCTGCATTTACAAAGGAGCTTATTTTATACTGCCATGAATATAATTATTTGACGTAGATTGGATTAAGTTATTGTTTGAGTTGCTAAACATGTTATTGAGACAATTAACATAATTATTCACATGACTGCTATTTCTTCTTAATAAAATATTATTACTGCTTTCTTATTTTTTAAATAATTAAGGCTCAGAAAAATTTATATTTTAACTCTAATAAACGTTGTTATTGCAGTTTGAAGGAGAGTTTTAGAGAGGAATGCCATTACAATTTCTATTTGTGCTGAAAGGGGTACCTAAGCTTTAATTTCTAATAGCAGATTGAGATGTACTCAAGGCCAGTGTTTTATCTGTTTACTAATTTTAGTTGTTTTACTTTATTTAGCACTATGAAAATTTTTAAGTTTGACTTTAGTACTCCAAAGAATTCATAGATTTATTATTTTAATATTAATGCCTAGTATGGTTAGTATCTTATGAAGTTTTTACATTATAACACGATTCTTATGTGATAGAAGGATCCCTTGATTTATTTCCATTAGCATTAAATTACTATTAAGTCAAGCTGTTTTTCCTTAAGTTTTTCTTTGAACTTGGTGATGCTTGTACTGAAAGAATTTTCAAA
Organism: Tetrahymena malaccensis 436; assembly: GCA_000231845.2. Lineage (NCBI taxonomy): Eukaryota > Ciliophora > Oligohymenophorea > Hymenostomatida > Tetrahymenidae > Tetrahymena > Tetrahymena malaccensis. The sequence goes on along the minus strand of JH719947.1, from coordinate 16,299 downwards.
GGAACTTCGTTTCCAGTTTTCTCATTAAAATTCTATACCAAAAGATTTTTAACATTGTATGTTACTGTATTTGATTAGCAAGCAGGACAAGAAACTCTATATTTTGGTTATACCCCGCTTAATTTATATTAAAATATTGATTAAAATAGTATATTTATTTATTTATCTTCAAAAATAAATAGTATTTTAGTATGACATTCTTACTCATTTCTGAATAAATTATTTTATTAAATACTTCAATTAATTTCAAAGGTGTACCTACCAAATATTAAATAAATAGTAGTATTTAATAAATTAAGCTCTGAATGAGCTGATTTGTCAAATATCTTGCAAAATCTTAAAATATCTCTCACTACTAAAACTGAATAATGATATAAATTTAATATTACCTTTCCTATTCTTATTCTTTTATGAAGTTTCCACATTCGAGGCATAGATTGTGATTACAAATCAAGCTTATAGGCTTTATTGCTATCCTTTTACAAAAAGCACAACACTATTATTAAGATATTTGTTGTTATTTCTACTCATTATCACTTTATTATTAAATATCAAAATTCTAGCTATCGTATCCAGCTGTTGCAAATTATCTACTGCTATGGCTAATAGTTATAGGAATGTTCATCTCTATTCAATTAGACTTATTTGACTGATAAATTTTTCTAAAACAATCTCTTTAAATTATTTTATTTTTTTGGTTTTATGTTGTTTTTTTGCCTTTTCTATGATTTGATAAATATTTAATACGCACAAATTTGAAATTCTAAATAAACCTTAATAATTAGATTAATTCCTTCTAACGACTATTAATTAAATTATTTTTCATTTTCCAAATTTACTAAATACTATGTAATATTGACTAAAAAAAATTTTAAATCAATAATTCTTAATTAAAAATGGTCCTTCAGTTTTTTTCTAAATTTATTTTGGTATTTAATACTAAGTTAGCCATAGTTAGTTTTTGTTTGCTTATTTGTTTGAATGCATGATAATTTATTAATTAAAATAAACAAGTATCTTAGATCAAATATTTCTAACAATTTTATTCATATCAAATTTTCAAACAAAGTAGAATATTATTTTCAAAATAAATAAAAAGCAAGCAAATTATTTTGAAAATTTTGAAATAAAAATAAATTATAAAATATTTATCAAAAAACATTTGTTATTCCTTAATTTAAATCTTTCAAAAATAATGAAGAGTTTTTTAAATTGTTCATTTTAGTACAACGAATTTTATTTATTTATTTACAACTTTGATATAAGATTTAAAAGATATAAATATTAGATTTAAATTTGAAGAAATTCAGTATTATAAATTATTTTTTTAATTGCTTATTTCTGATTAATTGCTTTATGCATTTTCTGTAATTTAGTTTTTTTCTATATCTTAATTTTCTACTAATAAATCTTCATCTTTACTTTTTTCATCAAATTCCTCTTCATCATCATCGTCATCATCTTCCTCCTCATTTTAGGATTCATTATAAATATGATCCACTCCTAAGCTCCCTCTACGGATTAACAAAGTCTTCTTTCTCTCAAAAGCAGCACTTATAATTTGATTTTCTCTTTCTCTTCTTAGCAAAATATTTGTAAAGGCATAATCAATAATAGAGTTAGAAGTGTAGTTATTAGCTTAAGCAACTTGTTATGGAGAAAATGGAGCAGGTACTTAGTCTATGGAATTAAAGTTTTAGATTTTTAAACTATCCTTAAGACTATTCTATAATTCGACAGAAGATGATTTGAAATTGCTTGTTTGCATATTGAGTTATGCTTTTTATCTTATATTGACGGTTTTCTGTTTTAAAGACTCAACCAGAATTTGAGAGTGGTTTGATTTAACCATTTAATCGTTAGAATTACTAAGTAGCAGAGATGATTTCAAGTCTTAAGATGGCATCATTTCTATATGCTTATTTTCTGGATTAAAAGCTCTAGTGATAGGATTTGCCTGCTAGTAGCTTAAACCCATAACTAATTTCTCAAATACGTAATTTTCAAAATTGATCTTCGATTTGTGAAATCTTTCTGCCAAAGCAACAAAAATACTATGAAAAATAATTAAGAGTATTCCGAATGTGATTTAAATAATGTTGAATGTAGTAAATAAATTTGAGCTTTCACACTTCAAGAAGAATTTTCCATACATGAGATTTCCAACAGTGAAAATTATTGGTATAAAGAACATAACTTGCTACATTTAAGAATTTAAACCACTAGAAAGGCACTTTGGATAGGCTGAATGATTTATAAAGGTATATTTAAATGCCCAAAAAAGCATTAACATAGTAACTCCTTTAATTAAAATACCCAAGCTAAGCATAGTTGCATAAAAAAAACCTGATAAAATAATCCTGTTCACTATCGCGTAGTACTCTTATATTAAAAACTCAGGATCTTCAAATATTTCGTTTAGCTGTTATTATGTTTTTCTACAAAAAGGAGCATTCCTAACTACCCACCAGCGATATATTTTCTTCCAGAGATATTCTGGCTCATACATAGTTACGAGAGGAACAAAAATAGCGTTTCCAATAAAAATGAAAAAAATATTTTGAATAACATATTATAAGAACTCTTAATCATTTTAGTCTTATAAATCCTCGGATGGAGTTAGAATCAGTAGTATTACAAAAGGTACAAGAGCAGTATTTATAAATTATATCCAGCTTAACTTTTAGCTTATTGAAACTGAAGTAGATGTAAATGTATTATGTTTTTCATATTTTGAGAATAATGAAATTATGATAGTAAGTAAGCTGTTAATTGTTGCTACAATTACAGTACAAAAGATAGAAAGAGCATAAGAAGTAATACTATCTTTAAAATCCTTCTCACTAATTTATCCTTCATTTTTCTATTTAATAAGAGACTTTTACCATTATGAAACAGAAGAAACAGCAACAAGACTACCACTTGTGAGCAACAGCTATTTAGAAAATAATAAAAATATTTATATAATATAAAATTTAAAGAAATCAACTTAAAAAGCTTCTCTTTCATTTTAATAAATAAGGGTATTTAAATGAAAAAATCTATTAAATACGAAAATGTTTTTTAAGTTTTTGAAAATTAAATAATAAGGTAATTAACTGATTGAAATTAATGAGTTAAAAGTTAATATCTTAAATATTTTTGTAAGTTGAATAATTAATTTAAAAAATTACAGCCATCAATAGAAATATAGATCTTCTTAAAAGCTTTGTCCTATAGGGGGTTTCAAGGTTCTCCCAAATGATGTCTAGAGGTTCAAAAGCTATTCTGAACTTTAACAATCTTCCTTTGAAACTTAAATTGTTTTTGAAGCCAGGTTTAAAATATTTGTCCTTAACAGCTTGACATTCTTCAAATTTATTAAAAGTAACAAATACAATTGCTGTTCTTATTCCATCACTAGAATAATCTTAATATTTACTTTCAAGATAAGTCATTCTATCTTAGTTTTTAGCTAGTTGGCTTTCATTGATTTCTTTTTTTTACATATAGTCTTTGTTTAATTTCTTAATACTCTTCTTTAACTGCTTCTTTTAAAGCAAGCTTTGCTGGTTACTTTCAGAGAGGTTTTATGATTCTAAATTAAACCTATATTCATTTTTAGCTTTTTCAGAGAGACGGGTTAATTCTCTTTTTAGTTTCTCTCTTTCATTAACTAACTTAATTTTTTCTTAAGCCAATTCAAAATATTCTTAAATTTTGAATACTCTATTTATGCTTGCTATGTCAAGTTTTCTATTCGGCAACAACTTCTCTTCTAAAAACTATTTAAATTCTTCCTCACAATTAGTTTCAGGTACATTTTTTATCATAATTGTAAAATCACTATGATTAGGCATTTTCTTCTTCATTTATTTATCTTTTGCATCTTATAATATCTTGAAAATGATGACTCCAAAAAATAATACCCAAAATGTAATAAAATTAAGCAGCTATTAAGTAAAAAAGTCATTGTAGCAATTTCTTTGCGTTTGTTTAGAATAAATAATTCCCATAAAACTTTGGCAGACATCTGATCTTTCACATGATTTGTAAGTATCTATTAAATTCCTTTAAATTAAAATAAATATTAGTTGAAATGCCTTCTTTTTCACATTCTTAATAAATATTTAATTATATGTATGAATGGAGTATTTTAGAGCTAAATTGTTAAATTTATTACTGTAGTCCGCCAACTAAAAAGGCAAGCATCAAAATAAATGTCATTTGCTTATTATAATAAAAGAATAAAGTGAATGCCGATCCTAATGATGCAAATTTTTCTATTCTTTCTTTGATTTTAAAAGGAATCTTTTTGAATGGTAATTTACAGCAGATACAACACTGACCGCTTTCTAAAAGTTTAGTGTATCTGCTTATTTTGCCAATCTTTTTAGCTTATCCATGGAGACGCGCTTGTTCAAAGTCTGGTGGTACTTAGAAAGGTCTGTATACGTTTGGTTCATTAAAAGAGCTAGCTGCTAAGTTTTACTCTTCCTGACTTCTCAAAAGTAGCTTAATCTATTTGTATCCTCCATCTTTTTTAAAGTGATGAGCCTCGTTTATCTAGTTTAATATTTGTTGAGAAGACTCCTAGCTTTTTGAGGGAGAGTTTATGTTATCTAATTTTTATAATTCGATATATTGTAATTGTTAGTTTTTCATTTTTTATTGATTCTGCTAGATTTTACTATTTTAAACATCTGATTTTGTATTCATTATATAATGTATGGTTCAATTGAAATTTAGGGAACAAATCACTTTGCTGATCGCTATATCTATCTTTTAATTGATCGCTTTTTACTTTTTCAAAACAATCAAAGAAATCTGAATGATTTTGATAATTAATAAATTAAATACTATTTATCTATATCTACATTAAAAACCTTGATAGTAAACAGATTCCAAATTTCAGTCTAAATACTAATAAAAAAAGACATTAACACACACTTTACTATCATTCTAAAAGAAATTATCCCAGTATTTTTCTTAAATTTCCGAATTCTACTTTTATTTTAAGGTAAAAACTTACTATCAATATTTTTCTTACTTAAGATCTTATATTTGATTTCTTAATTTTGCTTAATGAGTATTAAATAGATTAAAAAAATGTGACAAGGTTATATTGATTCTTATTCAATTTAATGAATACTTTTATTCTATATAACATTTTATTTTTCTACTTCATCTGTAAATTAATATAGATAATTAATTAAATAAAAGTCTAAAAAAAAAAATATCTTAATTTATTTTTTATTTAATTAAGAGATGAGAAATCTTTATTGATAATACAATATAATTTTTTATTAATTTTGTTAAATATTGAAAGAAAAAAATAGAAGTATTCTATTTTACATATTTTAATAAATAAATGTTAACAAAAATAAAAAAGAATAAATTTTAATTTTAAGAAATATTAAAAATATTTCAATTAATAATTTCAATTTAAATTAAAAATTTTATCATTTATTATATAAAATAAAAAGAATCACTGGATTCCTTCTTTGCATTTTATTAATAAAAAACTTGAAGTTTTATTAAAAATTTTAAAATTCTGCAAATTTACTATTTAAAAATCACTCAACTGCTTAATTTTATATACATATATATTAACAGTATTTAAGATGACATTTTTATGATTTAATAAAAACAATTTTAACTAATCAAATAAATAAGTAAACTGATTCTTACAAATATTAAAAATTAAATCATATTATATTGTTTTTTTATAATAACCTTAAATTAGATAAAATAGATAAAATATGAATAATTTTATAGTTTGAAATATTTAAACTAATAAAAGAAAGTAGAGATTCAATGGAGATACATTAAACATAGCTTTAAAATAAATTAGAGGGTTTAAAAATGAATATATTTTTAAATAAAAAAGTTAATGGAATAATTTTAAAGAAAAGAGCTTTTTAAATAAAAAGCAAAAAACTAACCTTTTGTAACATAGTTTTAAATTATATTTAAAAAAAAGCAATTTTAATTACTATTATAATATTTTAAGTTAGAAACATAATAAATTTAAATTCTAAAACAAACTCTAATTAGAGTAGTGAAAACATGAACAAATTCTACAATTATACAGAAGGAATACAAATAGATTAACTATATAAATAAATCAAATATAATTTTCTAATTTGATTGGCTGGATTTGTGACTATTTTTCTTAAATTTTGAATTATTATTAATTTTATAATTACACATACTAATTGATAATGATACTAGAGATAATAGGTTTAATTAGCAACACAATATAGCTAACCAGTATGTTTTTTTTCTTGATAGACCTTATTATTTATTTTACAAAATATTAATTGCAAAGAAATCGAAAAATAATTTAATATCAAAAGTAGAAATAACAAGAAAGTAAATCTCAAAAAAATATTTAGTATGTAAAATTAAACGGTTACTTAGAATAGTCATGCTAATCCTTAAGTATGGACTGTTTGTAATAATTGCACAGATTATGATTAAGATTCAATTTCATTTGCTGGATAAATTTCTGATTCTAAAGACCCATTCTAATCTGTTTTTGGAGAAGGCTTCATTAAAGTCAATTAAGAAAAAATAATATTCTCTCAGGTAAATAAATGAATTCTTTTAATCAAAAATAGAATCAAAAAAATATAAAAATATTTACTTTTAAGTTTGAGATTTTTTATTTGTCATGATTAAACGGTTTTTTGTAAATATCTAGCAAGGGCTTATTACTGCCTTCATAAAAATCTTAGAATAATTATCTTATTCTACTTTGTATAATGATGACGCATGCTACTTGAAGTTGAGCAAATTTGGAAAAGAAACATTTGTTAAGATGAGCGCAGATGCTCTTGACTAAGTTGATAAACTACTCAAGAACATAATTTTCAAGCAAGATTTTTCTGAGAATTACGAAGTCATAAGCTTTGTTGGTAATGGCAGCTTCTCATAAGTAGTTTTAATTGAATTATTAATACATTTTGGGTAAAAAATTAAATTAATAAAAAGACTTCTTTTAAATATAAATTACAAGGTTACTTTGGCAAAAAATAAAAGAGACAGCAAAAATTATGCAGTAAAATCGATTTAAAAAACTAGGATTGCTATGAATGAGCAAAGTAAAGTAGGGCTTTTGAAAATTTAAATAAACGCATTTCTAGATGATTCATTCATTCATTCATTTATTTCTTACTTACTTTTTTTTAAATATTTAAGAAAGAGCTTATGAACGAAATAAATCTTCTCCGTAGGGTCAACCATGAAAAAGTTGTAAAATCACATGAGTTCTTTTAGACTGAAAACTAGTACAAGCTTGTACTGCAATACTACGAAGGAGGTTCTTTGGAGTAAAAACTTGAGAAATCTCAGGGCTTTACCCTCTTCCAAATATGTGATATGATGAGATAAATTTTACAAGGTTTTTCTTATCTCCACTCAAACAATATTATGCATAGAGATTTAAAACCAGATAATATTTTATTTTGCGATAAAGAGTCCTTTGATGTTGTAATTAGTGACATGGGATTATCTTAAGATGTATATTTTATGATAAATTTTTTACCTATTACTTAAAATTATTTGCTAATAAAATAAAAGGTAAATGAAAACTTTGTTTTTAAAAAATGTGGAACACCGGGATATGTAGCCCCTGAAATTTTGAATTCTATTACAGGTACTGACTATGGTGTAAAGAGCGACATTTTTTCTTGTGGTTGCCTCTTTTATAGATTGTACAATTTACATTTTTAATTATTTTTATAATATTTTCTTCATTTTAATTAAGAGTGATGGGTTAGCCTCTCTTTGAAGGTAAATCTCATGTAGAAGTGTTAGAAGAAAATAGGAAGTGCAAAGTAGATCTATCTTCGACAGAATTTAAAAAGCTGCCCTAGTAAAGTAATAAATTCTTTTATAAAATAAGCAAATAAAACATAATTATCTATCATAAATTATCAGTTCAAAAAGTTATTGAAAATATGCTCTAAATCAATCCAGAAAAAAGAGTTTCTGCTTAAGAAGCGCTGGACACTTTTTTTTATAGACTCAATACAGACTAGCAGCAATATTTTTGCAAAAATTTGTTAAAGTAAATATTTTAATCATTCTTTGATTGTTATTCAATTCTTTTTCATTGTTTAAATAATAATTTCATACATTCATATAAAATATTGTGTGCACAATTAGCTCATTTCGATTTGTTTTCCAAATCAAATTTATAAAGAAGGAATAAAAACTTTCAAACCCTATCATTAAGATTAAAGTTTTTATTTTTATTTAGAGCAAAGCTTCATCAAAGAAAAAATACAGGAACTTAACTTGATCCAGCAAAATAAGTTAGTTAAAATCCTCATAAATAAAGACAGTCAGTACAGATACATAATTTGGGTATGCTAAATAACTCTCAAAATGGTATAAACTCCCCAAAAGGATCATGCTCTTCTGTGAGTAGCAACAATTCTTTGCCTAATACTCCAACTCATAAACCTATCAATAAAGATAAGCATGATGTTAGAAAGTCTTAGTATTGCAAATAAACTTCGATAGAAATTACAGATTTATAAATTAAAAAACATATTTAAAGTAAGGAAGAATAACTTAAACAATAAAGAAAAAACTCTCCTTTAAAACAAAGAATTACTAAAGAAATAAGCCCTGACAATAAAAAAGTAAGCAAAATTAAGCTTTTGGATAATCATATATCTTCAGAAAGCCCAATTAACGCAGCAACTAAGAAGATTATATCAGCAGGAAATAAGGTACTTATTTCTAAAAAAAGTTCATAAGAATATTAAGGAAAGAATAGCATAGCAAAATGAAGAAAAATATTAATAAACAAATAAAAGTAAAAATTAATAAATTTGAAAAAAAAATTATAATAAAAACATAGAAAAAAATAAATTGAAAATATTATTATTAAATTGATTGATGAGTGAGTAAAAATAAATTTCATAAATTCTTTTAATTTTTAAAACTATATTGTATAATTAATTGTATTGATGTTACTTTAATTCATTTTATTTACCTGTACTATTAATAAAATTTTTGATTGAAATATATTTATTTCGTTTTACATTTTATATGGCAAACATATTTTTATCTAATAAATTTTAAAAACAAATATAAATATATTGAAAATGGCAAAAGTAATTTTTAACCCACTCCTACAAAACAGATTTCTCTAAAATTTTTTATTTTTTAATATACGTTAGAGGTAGGTAATAATAATAAAATAATTATTTGGTCATTTAAAATAAATTATTTTAATATTAAAAAACTCAAATTCTTTTAATATTTCTTAATATTTGATATTGTTGAAGCAAAAATAAAAGCTAGAATAGTTAAAAAATTGATATTATTTAACAAATAAATACAAATTAATTCATTCACTTTGCCAAAGTAGAGTTTACAAAAGTTAAAAGCAAGCTATCTCTAAAAATGCTTTAAAATTATTTTTTAAGCAAATTAAATTTTTTGAAAAAAGTTCATTTATTGATTTAATGTCACTGATTTAGGATTATGATAATTAATATAATTTATCCATTAACAGAGTATAATCTCATTTGCTATACAAATATTTTTGTGTAGTTTATGATGATGGCATTTTGATTGCTTTTATAATTTTGATAAAATAAAAGATAGAAACATGTTCATCCTATGCTTTTAAATGAATTTCAGCTCTAAAATTAATATTTACATGAAAATCTTTAATCAAAAAGAATAGTTTTATCAATATTTGAAGCACTTTAAGCTAACTTTTCATTTAGTTTTATTGATTATATTCATTTAACTTATATAAAAATAATATAAAAACAAATAGTTTTTTAAAAAGCTATTAATTCTTAATTTAAGATAAAAATCTTTTTCTTATTTAATTACAACCAGCCATCCCAGCCCATTTGATTTGCTTCTTATCAAAATAAATATTATTGTTTTCTATTCTCAATTTTAAATTATTTGTAAGGATTTTTATGTAATTTGATCATAGATCAAAAAGCTAGCTCTTATTTTTCATTCTCATTGTATTTTTTATTTGGATTTAATTTATATATTTATAATCACCTAATTAAATAAGACCAGCAATTTTTCTATACATTTACTATCATCATTTATTTATTCAATTAAATTATTTTTAAATTAGAAATAAATCCAGAAACATATTAGCACCATTTGCTTATTATTTAAGCAATGAAACTTATTTAATAGCTTTAAAAAGTTAAAGAAGTAATAAAAATAATTTTTTTATTTATTTTTTTAATCAGTTTTTTATAATTACACTTTTAATTCGAAATTTATGACATTTAATTTCTATTCCTGAATCTGTGATTTTTATTTCGAGTGTTAAATTATTTTCTATTTCAGCTATATTAAATAAAGGAAACTAAATAATTATTAGATTAAGATTAATTAATAAAAAAATTTCAATTAAGCTTATAATAAAAATAACAAATAGTTATAACAGATAATAATATATATAATAAATATTTAAATTAAACAACAATGAATAAACATAGTATATGGGTAAAAACAATTCCATCTCTAGAGGCAGAAAAAGAAATTTTTCAGGTTTCAGCTTATATTTGTGATAACTTAGAAAATATATAAGGCTAGAATGAAAATGGAGTGTTAAAAATATACGAACAAAAAATAGTTTACAGCATTGTATTAATTTTAAATAATTAATTTAAAATTCCAAAAATTTATATTTTTAATATGAATAAATATTCAAATTTATTTTTTATTAAAAATACAGCAAGAATCAAATATTTGTTTCATTTAGCTCAATGAAGAAATATAATATAATACCTATTCTGATAAAGCTAAAGGTGTTAACTATATAAAGTTTTCAAAAAAATAAATTCATACTTACATAGTAATTTCAGAAGAAGAAGAAATAGCCCTTGTTGATCACTAATTAAATAAAATAATTTTTAAGAATGACTTTTATTCTTCTTATGATATTATAGATCTAATTGGGAACGGAACTTATTCACAGGTAAATTTTCAAAAAACTACCATTCAAATTTTTAAAAATTAGTTTAATTAATAAATTGATTAATAATATAAATAGGTCTCATTAGCAAGACATAAACTAACAGGAAAGAAATTAGCTGTAAAAAATATATCTAAAAACAGAGTGAATAGTAGCTTATAAAACAAAGTAAAATATTTATTCAGAGAGAAAAAAAATAATATATTAATTCATTTTTTTGAAATTTCTTTTAGAAAGAATTGATGAATGAGATAAATTTGTTGCGCAGACTTGACCATAAAAATATATTGAAAGGGATAGAATATTTTGAAACTGATAATGCATATAAAATTGTCTTAGAGTATTATAGTGGAAAAACTCTAGAATATAGGCTGTAGTAGATAAAATCAATCAAATTGGCAGATGCTTGTTTTATTATGCAATAAATTTTATAAGGACTTTAGTACATCCACTCTTTGAATATCATGCATAGAGATTTAAAGCCTGAAAATATTTTACTAAAAGATCCAAACTCATTTGAAATTGTTATAGCAGATATTGGATTCGCCTAAGATGTAAGATTTAATTATTTAAACTTACTAAAAAAATTATCTCTATTTTTAATTTTAAAATGATTATTTGAAAAAAAATTATTAATTGAAAATATTTTTGAATAAATAAAAATTTACTTTAATAAAAAGCTTTATCAAGACTTTGTTTTACCTAAATGTGGGTCCCCAGGATATATCGCTCCAGAAGTTTTGAATTCTAGAGATGGAAAAGATTGTGGAGTAAAAACTGATATGTTCTCTTGCGGACTACTCTTTTACAGATTGTAAAAATTTATAATTTTTACCATTTAAAATCTTTAATAATTGTTTTTAAATTCAACAAAGAGTAGTAGGAAAACCTCTTTTTAATGGAAAAACATTAGAACAAACTCTTATTGAAAATAAAAAATTTAAAATAGATTTATCATCCTCGCAGATAGCTTAATACCCCATATAAAGTATTGATTTAATGTCCTTTTCAATCAGTTTAATTTTTCTTTAAAAAATTAGTTTAAAAAATCATAATGGGCATGCTTCAAATAAACCCAGTAAAGAGAATTTCTGCTGAATAGGCTCTTTTATCAGGATTTTATAATTTAGAAGGAGATGATGATCAGTATTTTTGCAATAATTAAATTAATAGCTTCTCATAAAAGTAATTTAAACAGATAAAATTTTTGTTAATAGTTTATTAAATTTAATATAGGAGTTTTAAAAGCAGCTTCAATAGTAAGCAAAGTGCAAGCTCACAAACATAAGTTTTTAATTCACCTAGATAAAACTCTAATAGGAGAAATTTATTTTCAAGCTCAGCAATAACTTAATATAATTCGAGTGTAAGAACAGAATCTTCTGAATAATTAAGAATAGGAAGAACTTTTAAGGAAAAGGTAGAAGATTTGCTTAATTTTGAAACAGATTTCAAAAGCCCTGTAAAAAAATCTAAAGTTAGTAGTCCTTTAACCAAATATCATAAGCAATCATCTCCTAATCACAGTCCAATTTTAAAGATGAATGCTAGATATCTGCAAAAACCATGTACAAATTTAAAATTTAGCCTTAAAAAATCTGTAGCACAAACTTTTAGAGATTCAGTAGATAACATGAAGAATATGTCCTAATTTACACAAAAAAGTTCTTTTATATCTGAATTAAGGTGATGATCGATTTATCTAGTAATCAGCAGAGATATCTTTCAATAGTTTTCAATTAGCAATGCTAATTTGCAATCAAATTTTACTTGAAATTAATAATTATTACAATAGTTTTTATTATTTGAACTTTCAACTAGTTATAATTATTAAAAACACTAGAATGAGTCATTAGATAAAAAACTCTTTATTTATTTATATTTAAATATATCTATCTTTTAATAGACTTTAGTTTTAGACAAGTTGATTGGCTGAAAAATTAACAAAAATTAAATATTAATAATTCTTCTGTTTGTATTTTTTATAATTTAAATAAACATACTTTTATAAATTCTTATTAAAATTATTTTAAATGAACTTCAATAATGAGTATTGTTTTATTTTAAATAAGTTAAGAAACAAGAAAGAGCAATTTGTTAATTATTATTAGCAAACAATCATTATATTATCCTTTTTAATCAGTCATTTCATATGAATTTAAAACACATGAGTTAGTTAGTTTGTTTTATAAGATGGTTGCTGCAATACATTAAAAATTATAAATATGTTCAAATTAAATTTCTTGTGATAAAATAAAATATATTTCAGAAACTATTTTTACTAAATAACAATAGGTCTTTTAAAAGTTATTCCTCTCTATTAATATCCATCTATCAATGTTTTATTTAAAAATTTAAAAGCTGTCCGTCGTTAATGAAATAAATTTGCTTGCTTGCTTGCTTCATTTGTTTAAGTCAAAGTAGAAGTTACTGGTAACATTTTAAATAAAGAAGAAAATTAAATAAAAATAGGATGATTAGTTAATTATTAAGAATTATTATTATTAATTATTGATAAACAAATTATTTCATAAAGCAAAAGCATATAAATTTAATCAACAAAACAACCAAACAACCAATTAAACAAATAAACAAAATTAATACAGATTTTAATTACATGTCTGCTCTAAATAGCCCTAAAGTTGGTAACATTTGGGTAAAATGCTAACCGCATTTAGATGAAGTAAACTAAAATGCAAGCTCTTTTAAGGCAGAAATTTCAAATACCCTTGAGCCATTTGAGAGTTTACATGGACCTGGTAATCTCAGACTGCATGAAAATAAAATACAATTTTGTAAAGTAATGATTATTTATATTGATAATAGGAGTAAAATATATTTTCATAAATTTATTTAATAGGGAACATAGAATATAGTATTTTTGCAGCTTAACGATAAAATAACCTACTAAATGATAGTTGATGACGAAACAAGATAGTGCTTTATTTAGTTTAATAAATATCCTAAATAGTCCTACGTATAGATTGATTATGACAGCAAAGATATCATTGACGAGTACCTTAAGCAGTACATTTTTAAGCTAGACTTCTACAACTATTATAGTCTCCAAAAACCTATATCTTAGGATTAAAATGTTTAAGTATGCAAACAATTCAAATATTTATGGTTTTTTACTTAGCCTTATTTTATTTTTTTACATATTTTAGATAACTCAAGTAATAAGAAAATCTGATGGCTCTACTTATATCTCAAGAAATTATTAAAAAAATAAAGTGAACATAGCAAAGGAAAAGGTAAATAATTAATTAGATTAATTTATAAACCACAAATTAATTTATCATTCATTCAATCAATCAATCAATCAATCAATCAATCATTAATTCTTTGATCCTTTCAAATTATTCTTTTCTATTTAATTAGAAATAGTTTTTCAATGAAGTTAAGATGCTTAGAACATTGAACCATAAGTTAATCATATAAGGAATAGATTACTTTGAATCTGATAACACTTACAAAATCGTAGTTTAAAATTTCGAAGGAAAGAACCTCAGAGAAAAATTGAGAGTGACAAAAAGCTTAACATTGCAAGAGGTTTGCGTGATTATTGAACAAATATGTTAGGCCTTAAAGTATTTGCACTCCAACAATATAATGGTAAGAAACTTGAATTTAGATTCAATCTAATTCAAGTACAACAACTCATACAATCTTCTAATTACTTGCGCAAGAGATTTTCAACGTGTAATTTAAAATATTTATCATTAATTTACTCAGCTAAAGCTAGTGGGGTATTTTAATCCCTTAAAATTGATTAAAATTAAAGCTAGTAATCAATTTATTAATAAAAATAAAAGAAGAATTAAAATATGAATAATCCCATAATTTCATAATTTGAATTAAAAATGTTATTTAATCAAATATTTTTAAACCATATATTTTTCAATAGTTTAAAAATAAATAATCAACACATTTTTATTAGTGAACGAATGTCATTTATAATCAAAATATTTTACTACTTAAATAATTTATCAATCGCCCTACCTAATTTTTGAAGATCTTAGCAATATTTTCTTTTTTTAAATAAAGATAGGAGATGAAATAATTCCTTTTGATTCTGATCCAAATGGATTTTAAGCTCCTGAAGTTGCTTTTGCTAACAGCTAAAAAGATATTACACCAAAATGTGATATTTATTCTTGCGGCTCAATCTTTTACAGACTGTACATACTCTTTAAGTTAATTTAAAGTTAAAAGACCATTTTTATTATAAATATAGTGTTTCAGGAAAGTCCTATCAATAGTCTTTGACTTCTTAAGTAGAATACTTAAACTAAAAAGCTAATTTTTTCAGTGATGAATTTAAAACAATACCAAATTAAGGTAATTAATTAATTAATTAACTATTTTAGCTCAAACTTAACAGATAAATATTTACTTACTTACTTACTTATAAAGTATAAAAGTTGATAAAGTAAATGCTTGATAATAACCCCGATAAGAGACCATCTGCTGATGAAATTCTTATCAAACTTACTAACTTACTAAGTGAAGAGGAAAGAAAAATAGATTGCACCCAAAAAGAAGCTGAACTTCCAAAGTAAAATTTTTAGATAAAAAAATTTCAACTAAAAAATTAAATAAAAATAAAATCTTAAATAAGATTAAAAATTTAGAAAGGAAATAGCCTTCAAATAGATTAATCTTCTGATGATTCTCCTTCTCCATCAAAATAATCAGCTAGTGTATAAAAATTTCAATCTAGTGTCAAAGCAATAAATAGAATATTTAACGTTACTAATAGATTTAATCTAAATAGATCCAATTCTTTCAACTTAAGCGATTCTGTAGATAGTCCTTTGAATAAATCTAGTTATGCTACATAGACTCCTAAAAGCGACTGTCCTTCTCCTTTTAGGACTAATTATTCTCAATCATTCTAAATTAAATAGCAACAGACTTCTTCTACAGAAAAAATGAATAATTCTTCTATTTTTAAAAAAATAAAAAATGCCTCATTTTTCTTAAATGTAAAGTGAAAAATATAAACCAAAATAATCTTAATATATTAAATAAAATTGATTCAATTCCTAAAACAAAATTTTCTATTCTTATCTTTGTTTATTTTGTATAAAGTTATCTTCTAAAATCATTATACTTTATTATACGTTTTCTATTTATTTATTAATTATACTGCAAAAATAAATAGTAACTTTCATTTTTTTAACAAATAAATAAATTTAAATTAAAAACAAATACCAAATAAAATAAAGATTATTAAATAAGTATTTAATTATTTTTAAATTAAATGATTAAGTTTATAAATTTGAAATTTATTTGTTTTATTATTAATAAGTTTATTGGGGTTGGGGTTGGGGTTGGGG